>JAGVVM010017598.1:0-12841 GCA_019149425.1 Psidium friedrichsthalianum
GAGCCTGTCTAGTTTTCCTGTCTTGGGCCTTTTATCCTGCTCTTTCGGAGATGCTCTAAGGACGTGTTGGACCAACTGGTCCCAGTTAAGAGGCTGCAAAGATCAATCAACGTCTGCCCCTTCAACGCTCCAAAAAGATATAAACTTAATCCATTAACGCAAGATCGTAATCTTTTTCCGTGAGGGATGCAGCATACAGGTTCCATCCTTGCATCTTCTTAAACCGGCAATGACTGATCTGCAGTTTCACCCCCATACTGGTGCATTCCTCGCTAATTCGGCATACTGACACTTCGGGTCTGTCCGCTAAAAGTTGAGCATGGAATTGCCTTCCAATTTCAAGACCAATGTCTGGATTAGCTTGCATGGTAAGTTGGTGATACCAGGTAAAATGCTTTCTAGACATATACAGGGGAAATACGCTTGGGCCTTCAGTATTCATTTGTCCCTGCTTCTCCACACCTGTCTAAGAATCGTCCATGTGCTCCAACCGTTACTGGTCTTCTTCACCAAGTCAAAAACAAGCAAAGTCTGGCGATTTTTAACAAATCCCTCATGGGGTAAGGGATATTTTCCACCCAATCTGAGATTGGCTTCCTATAGACTGGACCGCGAAAATACCCCTTTACCCCCAACTGTTGGAGCACCATCTCTGCTACTCGATCGGGAATTCCATTGTCCCTCCCGTTCGGCTGGCGCGCCCATGCTTTCCTTGCCCCTGGACACCAGGTATAGGCCTATCAGCTCCCTGATTCTTTGGATTAGGTTCACCGGTGGTGCTTTCTATAAGTTGATTCCCCGACACACATACGACCTACGCTGGATTTCCCAAAGCGTCTCGTCTCCAGATTAGGGTTACATCGCTCGCTGTAATTCCTGATATTTGGTTGATTGCATTTCTTCGTCTAGGCCAACTTGTTGGAAGGTATAAACCCACTTACTCAGTTACTAGATTACACTTGACGTTGGCTTCTCTGCCTCGTTAATGATCCTCAACTGGAGAGATGTTTAAAAGGATCCTCCGCTACCCTGACCAGCAATAGTTGAGGCCATACATTGGGGGGCATAGGCATTAGCCATAGAATCATATATTTTTTTATATTATTTTTTTTTTTTTATTTTTTACACCTGAAAAGGAGGTCTTGAGATGATGACCGTCGACGATAAATGAACCACATTTATCAAGCTTGCCAGCCTTAGGTTATGATACATCGTGACATGCGGATCATATGGTTCAGTCATATCAGTCATGCTGTCTCTTCAAACATTCGCTTCATTGTGGCTACTCAAGTGTCAGCAGTCTGGTGCGAAATCACGAGCCTGGTCATCTGTCACCATGCCGTGGTATGTCAAAGCATTAGTTCCACCTACTACGTTAGCCCCCTGGCATACTATGCTCGAACTGAGTTACGCATCACACTGATTGTTTAGTATTTCATTCTGACCATCCGTTGATTCCTTGTTCTCAACGCATTTTCTCAAAACTCACGCACTCGAGTCCGCACAGAGCGTGCAAAAATATGTTCGCAATCGATCATTGATCGGGACTACTCTTTCATTCACCCGACCTTCGTACTTCGGTTTTGTATTTAAAAGGTTCTCTGCGGCTCTGTTCTAATGGAAAATAGGTGCGAAACTGTGTATGGGGTAGTGAACTGATGGAAAGGCGTGTGGAAATCACAAAACGATTTCCAGCTACAATACTACCCTACTTGCAGAAATTGGTAGTATATTACTGGAATCTGAAAATACAGGTATGAAATGCAAGGAAGCTAAAACATGCAAACGACACAACAACGAAAGCCCTAAAAACTTCCAAGGGAAAACTGAGTGTTTTTGGCTGAGAGTTGTCGCCAGACCATCTTGCTCCTCTTTTATTTGTCTGGATAAACTATATTCTTCTTGTGCTTCGTAACCTCTCAACAGTAGTTTAAGAGTCTTTAATTTCAACTTTCGAATTCCGGCGCAATTGCTTATCGTGCACAATCCTCAAGAAAATGATCCATGAAAATTGGAACTCATCGCTCTTCGTAGGGCTACCTAAACGTTTAAGTACGCTCCCATTTTTTGATACTCTGATACTCTTCACTCAAAAAAAAAACCTGTTCGCATGCCCATGAGTTTTTGCTTTGCGCTCCCCTATTTTCGGCATGAAACTTTCCCGCTGCGAATATTGCCAGAACTCAAGTACAACAGCCTTACATTTTTATTCGGAATAGCCCTTAACCTTCACCGAATGTTGCGCACTCCAGAAGACACATGTGTCGGCGTTGGTATTCTGTATGGCATTTTACTTCATTGCGTTACTATCGGATCCCTACCTTTCAATTTCTCCCGAAATGACGCTTACATCCCGAATGGAAACGTTGGTTTGTCCTTCGTGTAAACGTTTCCTTCTCAATCGTACTTAGGGATTTATTGATGGACTTCTTTTCCGTACACGTCCCTCTCCAAGACACCGAATTTGGGGGCAGCAATTTGTAATGGTGTCACAACCATCACATCTAATTTGTTAATATATAAATTTTCATCAACGTGGGTTTAGACGAACAGAATTTTCTCATACCTCTATATGCGACTTCAAAAATTGCCATGAATCACTTGGCAGCACAGTACTGATACAGTAAGTAATCTATATATAAATCAAGAACGAACACTATAAGGGAGTCAAAGACGGAACGGATAAACGCAACCATCCATTGCACAGTAGATGACCTTGCAGAAAGTTAGAACAATCCTGAAACCAGACGCACAGTATGAACACATAACACCATTAGCACATCGGTCACATCTCTAAAGCCATCATGTTAAATACTGGAACGAGTTTTACCCATCCATCGATGAACTCATTGAAGGGAAGTAAAACCAGACATGTCCACAGTGAGTACCATCGAAATTCCAGACAGACACAAGACCATCACGTGAAATAGTTGGTCTGTGGTGCATCTTATCAAACCAATGTGATGTTGCTCTCACCGCCAGGCATTTGCGCACGCCCCCCCCAGGTAGTCAGCGAGATTCTACCTTAACCATGCGAAAATGTCATTCCACTAGCTCGCGCATGAAGTTTCGAACCACTCCAGTGTTTTCTTCTCCACAAGAGTGGAGGCGGGGACAAGATCGCCGTGTGAGGTGGAGGCGATGTATTGTTTCCTCCGCGGATCCTTTTCGGTGAGAGCTTCCTTTGCTGTCCTTCGGCACAGGTTCCTCGTTGGCATTTACATTGCTGCTGTCCTCCAGCGAGGCTGATTCCGCCTCAAACGGATTATTAGTGATGCGAAGGTTGTAGATCTAAGAGCTCCAAGAAGGAGTCGTGCTTAGCACAACAGATTTAGAGAGAGAGATAATATATTGACATATGCTTCCACGGAAGGCAGCCATGGGGATTATCATTGGTTAATTCTACTTGAGCATTCTCAGTAGTGATAGCAACTTGTACGGGAACCCTACTGTCCGAAGGCACATTAAAAATATTGGTCTAGTCTTGAGACGGAGTATCAGGTTAATTAATTGTAATTTAACCTAGACACACAAAAAGAAGTGGCTCCCGATCCCTCCGCGAATCGTGCACCTAGTTTGTTTTGTTATACAAATGATTTTAGAATTTGGATGTCGCCGAGACTGACTCCTTTGTTGTGGTATAGGGTGTGAATTAGGAAGGCCTAAAGGTAGTATAAGGTCGGGAGAGAACTAAAAGTTGGACTATCTGTGGACCGGGAGAGGGATAGTTGCATAATAATTAGATTTTACGTTTACTGTGGTTCTATTGGTAACCGGCGTCCCGAATCATAATCTGCTGTTCCGTGAGAGTGATTTATTTTCTCCCGCTAATTATAACCTGTAGTTTTTCTAATCAACCTACGGCCAAAAGAATTACAGATTGGCGACTCACAAAAATTCTAAAATCATTAGACAAAACCACAGTGGCGATTTGGTAGACTTGGGCGAGTTCCGCTTTATGTAACATCTGAAATTACCAACTGAATACAGGTCCTTTACACTGATCAAGTGAAGAGGTATTTGTTCAGGATCGTGAAGGTGAGGTAATTCTGAAGTTGTGTCTGTTATATCTGAGAAGCTTCCAATGGAATTACCATGATAATCCATTGTGCTTCTTTGGAAGCATAACAATATATGAATTCTCTTTTCTCAAATCGTTGTTCTATAAGGTCTCTTGGATCTAGACACCTGACTCTAAAATTTTTGATGTGGATCACCTGCTGGAGGCCAGAGCAATGTAATGTCCACTGAGGAACCTGTGCTCGAGACGCAAAGAAGATCTACGACAAGACTTTCAGGAAACAACATCTTCAAGGGCGACGTGCCTCCATGCTATGTGGAGAAACCACGTGAGTGTTTTCCGAAAACTGCACGGGCCCGAAAAGATTAGTGCAATGACATTTTCCGCTGATGGTATGTAGAATTCTCGCGACATACCTGGGTGGCGTCGCAAAAATCGCACTGGCGGTGAGAGCAACATCACATTATTTTGGATAAATGCAACCACAGACCAAGACTATTTCACGTGATGGTCTTGTGTCTGTCTGGAATTTCGCTTGGTTCTCACTGTGGACATGTTCTGGTTTTACTCTCCTTTCAATGAGTTCATCGAGGATGCACGGAAAACCTCTTCCAGTATTAAATGATTGGCTAGAGATGTGACCGATGTGCTAATTGTGTATGTGTTCATACTTCGTCTGGTTTAGCGATGTTGGCTAACTTTGGGCAAGGTCATCTACTGCAATGGAGGTTGCGTTTTTCGTTGCCGCTTTGACTCCTTTATAGTGTTGTTCTTGAATTTCAATATATAGATTACTTCTGTATTCATACTGTGCTGCCAATTGATTAGCATGGCGAATTTTTTGAAGTCGCATATAAGATGTGGAAAATTCTGTCGTCTAAACCCACGTTGCGGAAAATTTCATATTACAAATTAGAATTTGAGTGTTGTTGACACCATAAAATTGCTGCCCAATTCGGTGTCTTGGAGATGACGTGTACGAAAAGGAGTACCATCAATAAATCCCTAAGTACGATGAGAAGGAAACGTTACACCGAAGGACAAACCAACGTTTTCCATTCGGGATGTAAGCGTCATTCGGGAGAATTGAAGGGTAGGATCCCGAAGTAAAGCAAGAAGAAAATGCCATACAGAATAACAAGCCGACGCATTGTTATTCGGGATGTGCGCAACATTCGGGAAGGTTAAGGGATATTCCCGAATAAAAGGAATGCTGTACTTGAGTTCGGCATATCGCACAGCGTGAAAGTTTCATGCCGAAAGTCGGGGAGTGCAAAGCAAAACTCATGGGCGCGAACAGGTTTTTCGGAGTGAAGAGAGAGTATTCAAAAATGGGAAGTTACTTAAACGGTTATGAGCCACGAAGAGCATGAGTTCCAATTTTCATGGATCAGTCTTGAGGATTGTGGAGGAAAAGGATGGGCGCCGAAATTCGAAAGTTTGAAATTAAAGAATAACTACTCGAGCGGTTACGAGCACAAGAAGAATAAGTATCCAGAAAAAGGAGAAGAGGGGGCGACAAAACAACCATCCAGAAAAACACTCTGTTTTCCCTTGAAGTTTTTAGCTTTCGTTGTTGTTCGCAGCCTAGTTTTAGCTTTCCTCGCAATTTTCATTACCTGTATTTTCAGATTCCAGTAATCTACTTACCAATTTCTGCAAGTAGGAGTATTGTAGCTGTAAATCATCCGAATTTCCACACGCCTTCATCAGTCACTATCCCATTCACACAGTTCGTCCATTTTCTCATTCAGAACAGAGCCGCAGAACCCTTTTAAATAAAAACCGAAGTACGAATTTCGGTGAAAGATATTCCCGATCACAGATCGCGCGAACATCTTTTTGGCATGCCCAGTGGGACGTGAGTGGTGAGTTTTTGAGAAAATGGTGAGAACAAGGAATCAACTGGATGGTCAGAATGACAATACAAACAATCCAGGTGATGGTAATTAGTCGGAGCATTCGGCAGCCAACGTGGTAGGTGGAACTAATGTTGACATCCCACGGCAGTTGACGGATGATCAAGCTCGTGTACTAGCACCAGATGCCACTCTGGTAGCCACAATGAAGCGAATGTTTGAAGAACAGCAGAATGAATTGACTAACCATATGATCCGCCATGTCACTGATGTCATCAAGCCGATGGTGGTCAATGCGATAAATGATGTCATATTGCGACCGGGTTCTTCATCTCAGGGACATCCTTTTCAGGCAAACGCCTCTATGGCTATGCCTTGTCCCCCAATGTATGGCCCACCTATTGCTGGTCAAGGAAGCGCAGGATTTCCTTTTCAATCTTCTCCAGTTAGGATCATACCAAGGCCAGAAAATCCAACTCAAGTGAATCTAGTAAATGGAGTAAGTGGGTATACCTTCCCACAAGGTGGTCCAGCCGAAGGAGCAGCACCCAACCCAAATGTCCAGAATATACATCCGATGCCGAATGTACCCAATCTGGAGCCAATGAGGCCTTTGGGAATTCCAGCGTATCCGTATGGTGTTGGGAATCAGCCTTATAGACCAGCACCACCGGTTAACCTTAATCCAGAGAATCAAGGAGCTGATAGGCCTATACCGGTTGAACCTAGGGGGCAAGAGGCATGGGCTGGCCAGCAGAACGGGAGACCATGGAATCCCGATCGAGTAGCAGAGTTAGTGCTCCAACAGTTGGGGGTAGACAGGGGTATGCCGAGGCCAGTGTATAGGAAGCCACATCCTGACTGGGTGGATAACATCCCTTATCCGAGGGGATTTAAAACGCCAGACTTTGCTGTTTTTACTGGTGAAGAAGACCAGTCAACGGTGGAGCACATAGGGCGATTCTTAGCACAGTGTGGAGAAGCAGGCACAAATGAATACTTGAGGCTCAAGTTATTTCCCTTGTCATTGTCTAAGACAGCATTTACTTGGTACACCAACTTACCAGCAAACTCGATCCAGACATGGGCTGAAATGGAAAGGCAGTTCCATTCTCAATTTTATCGATCAGTACCCGAAGTGTCAGTAGCCGATTTAGCGAGAATGCACCAGTATGGTGGTGAAACTGCAGATCAGTTCATTGCTCGGTTTAAGAAGTCAAGGAACCGATGCTTGACATCCCTCACGGAGAAAGAATTTACTGATCTTGCATTTAATGGATTGAAGTTTAATCTTCGGGAGCGTTTTGAAGGCCAGACGTTTGATGATCTTTTTCAGTTAACGACCAGGGTTTCAAAGTACGAGCATCTCCTGAAGGAGAAAGATAAAAGGCCAATAAAGGAGAATAGACAGGCTCTGGTAGAGATCGGAAATCCCGAAGTAGACATCCCGATGGAAGAAGAAGAGGAAAAAGAGATAGCAGTGGCAACAATGGTGTTAGACAAACCGTATATGTGCCCAGCTCTCAAACCAGCGAAGATGAAGGGACTTGCAATGGCAAAAGCAAAAGAATCAAATAATTATTCGTTTGACATTTACAAGTTAGACGAAATATTTGATCTCTTGCTGAAAGACGGGAAGATCAAATTGGCCGAAGGGCAGAAAATCCCGTCTAAGGAAGAGTTGGTAGATAAGAGATATTGCAAATGGCACCATTCGGTTAGCCATAACACTGCAAACTGTATTGTCTTTAGAAAGACAATACAAGAAGCGATTCGGCAAGGCAAGATCAAGTTTGCTGAAGACAAAGGAAAAGCACCAATGGAAGTTGATGTAGATCCTTTCCCAAAGATGACTGGAATGGTGAATATTCGTACCCCATCGGGTTATCAAACCGAAGGTGTATGCTTTCATTGTCACCAGGACATGAATCGTCAAGACCAATACTGGTCGGGATATCGGTTTGTTCGAGGAGCTAGAGGAAGATACCGATCAGGCTCTTTCATTCGGAGAAGTAGTAGACCCCAAAGAGAATGTATAAGTGATTTCATAAGTCGTCCAGTCCGCGAAGCTAGAGGAAGATACCGATCAGGTTCATTCATTCGGGGAAATAACAGATCCCGAGGAGGCTATGGACATGGTTCCACGCATCATTTAGCACGTGGGACTAGGGGAAGATACATAAATAGATTCTATCCCAGAAAGGAAAACCAGACACTGAGGGCGCCTGAAGCAATTATGCCAGAAAAGCCAACTCAGACACAAAATCCTTGCCGTGAGCCGGAAAACAAAACACAGATAAGTAAAGTCAGGTCCGAGATTGTAGTTCCAAATACTTCTTTTCAGGAGCATATGAGGGATGGTCAATGCGCACAATTAAAATTGGAAGATTGGCGTGAGTTAGCGCATTGTGAGCACAAGAAAGAGCTTCGTCATCAGCAGGTTCGGGAATCTGATAGGAATCAAGGCAAATCCCGAAGTGACGAAGTAGGTAATATTGCAAATGAGCCAATAAAAGAAAAGAGTTTGTGGCAGCGTTACCAAGATGGAGATCCCGAAGTTGGTCTTCTTGGAGAACCAAGTGGAAAGTTCGAGTACGTTGTATATTATGGAAAGCCCGATTATCTCAAAGAACCACAGTTGCCGGTTGAACCGTCTGGTTGGGGGAAGAATTTGATGATTCAACGCCTGAGCCTGTGCCACGAGAAGTTAAGGAGAATAAAATCTCCCAAGCCCGACATGGCCTTATTAAAGAAAGGGAGGATTATTCAGTACAACAACCAATTCCACTCAAGTTTGAAAGGAAGAAGACTTACAAAATTCCTCACGATCTTCCCGAAGGAAAATGGAAGGAAGCAAAACCACCCGGCCAAGCTTCATACCGAACCATCAAAAGGCGGGACCAAAGGCAGAAGAGTAGGCAAAGGTATTTTGAACAGGTTCGGAGCGAGAGGAATGTCCCGAACCACTGGAAAAGGAATTGGGTCTGGAAACGTAGTGATATCGAAATAGAGAAAAATAAGGAAGGAAAGGCTGTGACACCAACCCAGCAAGGAGAAGGTTCAAACCAAAGCTCGATCCAAGAAAAAGAAGTTCGAGAAGAACGGCCAACAATAGATTTTGGACAGTTCACAGTAGAGCTAGCCCCTAAGCATGAACGTGGTGTCAGGCAAGATCGCATGAAGCCTGAGAGCAATGAAGCTAATCGACTTCGGAAAGGGAAGTCTAAGATGCCAAAAGAGCGCGATTATCCTGAAAGAATCGGGATGGTAAATGCGAAACTCCCACTTGAATTCGGGATAAGCTTAACAGTGGAAGAGGATTTAGGACATATTTCTGAGAGGGAAGTGGCTATGGCAGAGTTTCACTTTTCTGAGGATGAAGTAATGGAGTTTGAGAAAGTCCCAGTTGAGAGAGCCAAACATCTAAAGTCGTTGCTTATATCCGGTAAAGTGGATGGAAGACCCGTAGGCAAGATCTTTGTGGATGCTGGGGCGACCTTGAATTTAATGTCGTACGGATACTTTAGAAAGTTGGGCAAGAAAGATGAGGAGATCACACCGTCGAATGTACAGTTATCCGATTTTCTGGGAGAAGTGACAAGCGTGAAAGGAGCTGTTGTGGTGAATCTTACTATTGGGTCCAAAACAACAAGGACTACTTTCTTCGTGATCGAGTCTGATGGCACGTATAATTTGTTGCTTGGGAGGGATTGGATTCATGCCAATCAATGTGTGCCATCTACGTTACATCAGATGCTGGCATTTTGGAATGGGGAGAAAGTAGAATATGTAAAAGCAGACGGGAAAGTCATCCCGATAGGATGGACAGAGATTCACCCAGAAGACGGAGATTACTTGAGTGGAAACCGAGTTTTGGAGATTCCCGAGACCGATTCACGGTCTTATGCATTTTGCCGCTTTGGTAAGGGAAGGAATGAATGGATCCCTAAATCGAGCTTGGCATCTCAAGACTTGAAAGATCTTTATGGAAGTCGATACATCGTTACGAGGAACTGAAACAAGGTACTGGGCATACTTGGCTGAAATGGTTCAGCAGGATCAGAAAGCATCAGATTGTATCGAAGAATGGGAAGAGTCACCGATTAAAGAGGAGGCCAAGTCCATGGAGACTGAAGACCCTCTGATTGAGATAAATATCGGGAAGGATGGGCATTACCGACCCGTATTTGTAAGTGCACTTCTACCAGGGGGCATGAGGAATGAGTTGGTGGAGTTGCTTACCCAATACAAGGATTGCTTCGCTTGGGATTACCATGAGATGCCGGGATTATCAAGAGAGGTTGTTGAGCACAGGTTACCAATTAAAAAGGGATTCCGTCCGCATAAACAGCAAGCGAGGAGGTTCGCCCCAGATGTGATCGACAAAATTAAGGAGGAAATTGAAAGATTACTGAGGGCGGGATTCATCGAGACGGCCAGGTATGTGGAATGGATCTCTAACATAGTTCCAGTGAAAAAGAAGAACGGGAAATTGCGGGTGTGTATTGATTTTCGGAACCTTAATGCTGCTACTCCGAAAGACGAGTACCACATGCCCATAGCAGACATGTTGATTGACTCGGCATCGGGAAATGAGATGTTATCTTTAATGGATGGACATTCGGGATATAACCAGATATTCATCGCTCGGGAGGATGTCCCGAAAACAGCCTTTAGGTGTCCGGGGGCCATTGGGACTTTTCAATGGATTGTCATGCCATTCGGGTTAAAGAATGCGGGAGCAACATATCAGCGAGCGATGAACTTTATCTTCCATGACATGATCGGGAAGTTTATGGAAGTTTACGTTGACGATATTGTTGTGAAGTCAGCTCGGGATAATCATCTGGATTATTTAGAACAGGCCTTCATCCGCATGAGAAAGTATAAGTTAAAGATGAATCCACTTAAATGTGCCTTCGGTGTGCAAGCTGGGAATTTTTTGGGGTTCCTTGTTAACCAAAGAGGAATTGAAGTGGATAGGTACAAAGCAAAGGCCATCATGGAATTAAGACCACCTGAGTCGAAGAGGCAGCTCCAGATGATACTTGGAAAGATTAATTTCTTGCGTCGGTTCATTGCTAATTTATCTGGGAAAGTTGAACCGATGTCACAGCTTCTAAGACTCAAAGACAAAGACATATTTGTCTGGGATGAGAAGCAGCAAGAGGCTTTTGATGCGATCAAGAATTACTTAGTAAAGCCCCCTGTTTTAGTGTCACCAAAGCTTGGTAAGCCGGTGAAATTGTATATATCGGCTGCCGATAATACTATCGGGAGTATGTTGGCACAAGAAAATGATGAAGGAAAAGAACAAGCGGTATATTATTTGAGCAGGACGCTGACTGATGTTGAAAAACGTTATACCGCGCTAGAAAAATTGTGTTTGTCTTTGTATTTTGCATCTGTGAAATTAAGACATTACTTGTTGCCAACTACTGTATACGTGCTTGCCAAGACAGATGTGATAAAATACATGTTGTCTCGGCCTATCATAAAAGGTCGGGTAGCTAAGTGGGCGTTCATCTTGTCTGAGTTTGATTTAGTATACGTCCCACTAAAGGCAGTGAAAGGGCAAGCCGTAGCCGATTTTCTTACCGAATACTCGTGTTTGCAAATGGGAGAAAGTGAGCAAAATGAACAACATCTCGCTTGCGTTGTGCCATGGACCATGTACTTCGATGGATCATGTGCTAACAACAATTCGGGAGTTGGCTTGGTCATAATATCTCCCAGCGGAGAATATACCAGGTGTGTTTGTAAGTTAGATTTTGAATGTTCAAATAATCAAGCCGAATATGAAGCACTGGTTATCGGGTTGGGAATATTAATTGACTTACATGTCCAGTTTGTTAAAATAATTGGTGATTCCCAACTGGTGATTAAACAGCTAAATGGAAATTACCAATGCTTGAATGAAAATTTGATTGGCTATTATTATCTGGCCAAGAAACAATTAAGCCAGTTCTTAGAATATGAAGTTGTTCATGTCAAGAGGAAAATGAATCAGGAAGCCAATGAGTTGGCACAAGTGGCTTCGGGATACAAAATATCAAAGGAACTGACAGGTATGGTTACAAACATCGTGCTATCGGTACCTTCCATTAAGCAAAGAGAGATACCGATAGCCATGAGCGAAGAAGTCTCAAAAGAAGACTGGAGAAAGCCCATAGTGGAATATCTCAAGAGGCCTAACTCAAGAGACCAAAAGTTAAGAAGGCAAGCTCAGAAATACATTGTGATGGAAGAAGAATTGTATTACAAATCTTCCGATGGTTTGTTGCTGCGGTGCTTGAATGAAGGTGATGCAAAATTGGTCATGGCAGAGGTACATGAAGGAATATGTGGAGCGCATCAGGCTGGAATAAAGATGAGATGGTTGTTGAAAAGACACGGATATCATTGGCCTTCAATGATGCGAGATTGCATTGAGTATGCTAAGGCGTGTCATTCCTGTCAGAGGCATGGACCATTGCAGCATGCACCATCCGTGGAGCTTAACCCGATCATAAAACCGTGGCCATTTAGAGGATGGGCAATGGACATAATCGGTAAGATCTATCCACCATCCTCTAATAAACATAGTTTTATATTGCTTGCTACAGATTATTTCACGAAATGGGTGGAGGCAATTCCATATAAGAGCATAAGTCAGGGTACGGTGATCAAGTTTATTGAAGAAAACATCATTCGCCGATTTGGATTGCCCGAGACAATCACAGCCGATCAAGGTACTGTATTTACTGGACGAGAAGTGATGAGTTTCGCCCAGTCGAGAGGGATCAAGATGTTGCATTCGACACCATACTACCCGCAGGCTAATGGGCAAGCTGAAGCTACGAATAAAATAGTTGTGGGGTTGATCAAGAGGCATCTAGAAGAAAACCCAAGAAAGTGGGACTCTCTGTTGTCAACAGTATTGTGGGCTTATCGAACCTCTAGAAGATCAAGTACAGGTTGT
>JAGVVM010017602.1:0-11338 GCA_019149425.1 Psidium friedrichsthalianum
ACTCAAATTGAGGACAACACTACACACTCAGTTTACTTGTTATAGGGGGGTCCTCTGCCGCGACGGCAGGTAATCTCCATTTCCTAATTTCTAAAATTTTTTCAAATTATTGATCCAAGTGTTAAAAAATCCAAAAATCGTATTTTTTCAATAAATTTAAACCATTCCATAGCCCACGTTTTGATGGAAATATCCTTCCTTAGAACCGTCATTCGTATCGTGATTCGAAAGCGTGTTTGGGAAGATTATCCAATTTATGCTTGAAACTATACATTCATGCTCATAATCCCTTATGGAAATGGAGTTTTTGATGAAATTGAAATGAATGTCATAAGGGCGTTTAGATTTATCAATTGGAGTACTCAAATGATTAAGGCAACTTATCCCAAACCCTTCCCTAACACACACTTTAGTGTCAGTGGAGACCTTTACTGTTGGAACGTAGGATTTATTCGCATGATTATACAATGTGATTGAAGATGACTAGAGGCAAGTATTTGCTCCATCCTAAACGCTACAATGTGGACCATTGACACAACCCTTTTGAACGACGGTTTGCTGTCTTTTCCCCTTATCCACGAACCACCTACATCAGGGGCCAAACGAGACCTGCTCCTCAACGTATGAGGTCACATGTTAGAAATTCTCTGGCTTGGTTAACAGTATCTTCCGGGCAGTGTCTTTGCACTGTTATCTCTATGGTAATCTCAAGTGCCTTAAAATGACGAAAAGCATGTCATTTCTCTATCCTACACACTTTCATCCTTTGCATGCCAATTTGAGCCTGTATAATTCATTTCCTAAAGCCCCTTGGTGATCACTATCTATTCCAGATGAAGCGCAGCCATCTCAAAGCAAGGACTCGAAGATTCGGCTCTACAAAGAATTAATGAATTGGACTTTTCAAAGTCACAGATTTTCTTCGCATGCAGTTTGTCATAAATTTTTTCAAAACAAACTCTTTTGTCGAAAGAGGGATAAAAGAGAAGCAGCAAAGGCGGGCCTAACAAAAAGAACAAAAAGACAGAAAAGCCATCCGCTGCATCACAAGCAAAGTGGCCAATCAAAGCAAGGCAATGCCCCGTTTTTTATCTTTCCATGTGCGAATACCTCCGAATTTCGTATTTGCGATTGTAGACTCAGTTAAAAATTCTACCACTGTGGTATTCCCTATAGATTCTCAATGGTGAAATCCTGGTTGCTAAAGAAAATTTCCGATAGGGCACAGATTTGCAAGACATATCCCGTCTTCAAGCAACTACATAACGGAGTTTCGCAACTAGCCACATCAACGTGGTGTGCCCTGGAAGACTATACAGAAACGAACATGGTTGTGAACAAACATGCTGGCAGTGTACTCACCGGATCAAAACCCTCCTCATATATTTTTTTGAGCCAAAATCAGCTTTTTTCTTCCTTGATCCAGTTCTACCTACTTTACACCATAAAAAGAGTACTTTTCAACTAAGGCACTTGATTGACGTAGACTCGTTAATGATTTTGAATCGCGTCGATAGAATGTACGAAGCTAGGGCTATTAATTTCATCTCTCATTTTGCAGGGTTCTGACTTGTCAACCCGTAGCAGATAGGTGCAAGATCTGTCTTTTATTAGCCTTGACTCATTTATGAGGCCCCCTGAACTTTAACAGGTGCCCTACATTACGGTCCTCTGAAAACCTTTCAGATCATTCAAATTGTAGGCGCTGCGATTAATTCCGAACCCTAGGCATGGTTCCGGAGAAAATCGAGTGCTTCCGGATAACATCAAAACCTTCTTTCTGAAAAATGAGTGAGAAGCCCTCTTTGATGAGCGTGGACTTCTATGGATGTCTTAGCAAGCTTTTTGGTAATTCAATCATTTGGAACATCAAAAGTCATCCTCATAAGAAGATTTTTGATCAATGGCTTGATATGTGACAGAGTTGCTTTGGATACCCTCTACTTTTACATTCTTTGCCAAATTTCTGCAGACTCCTAAATGATGATCATGAGAGCATATTCTTCAAATTGGGCATTCGCATATCAGAAATCGTCTTATCTTTCCCTTCAAAACCAAGCAATACAGGTTCGGCTTCTGCAGGATCCCTGGTATTCCCATATCCCCCAGAAGTGAGCCCCGTGTCACAGACATACGGGTTCAAGCTTCCGAAAGGATCCCTGATTCTATCAACTCAGATACGCACCCAAGATCACTCCGCGTTGGACACGCATAAAGCCTAAAGGATCAGACTCACAGCTGGTAGACACCCACTACACAATGTCAGCTCAACGGTAGACCCGTGCCTAAAGGGTTCGCCCAATCGGGTATCCACTGCGTGCCTAAAGGATCAGGTCAAGGTAACGACCAGCCTAAAAAGGTCAGCTCAACGGTAACACCGTCCTAAAAGGAATCAGCTCATAGGCCCACTAAGTCTTTATTTAACAGGCCCACTAAGTCCTCGTCTACCGGCACCACGAAGTCCTTCCTACAGGCACACACAAAGTCCCTGTGATAGTAATATACACAAGTCATTGATATAAAGGCACAAGGTCCATTGATAGGGCACCAAGTCCTTTACTAGTAGGCACCGAATCCTTGATATAGGGTACAAAGTACCGTTGAGCATAGGCACCAGTCCCATCTTACAATACTAGTCCATAGGGTGACCTAACCATAAACGGTCAAATCATCTGTCAATTTTATCAGTAGAAGCACATTTCATTAGGAATCTACCATGAGGGGCGACCTACCAGACTTGTTCATCTCTGTCAAATTTTAATAGTAGAAGAGCCTTAAATACATTAGGAATCATAACCAATAGTGGGTCGACCTACCATAAAGACAGGGTCGATCTCAATCAAGAGTTTAATCAGTAGATTTCTTTCCTAGGATCATGCCATGGGGGTGACATACCTAGGAGAGAGACGGGCAAATCATCACCGAAAGAGGCGCAAGTTTTTAAATCGTAGATTTCTTTCACTAGATCTGCCATGAGGGGGTAACCTACCATACGGTCCGAATCTCCAACCAAGTTTTAAATCAGTAGATTTGGCTTTCCTAGGAATGCTGCCATGGGGTGACCTACATACGGGTCCGAATCAACCAGTTTAAATCATAGGTTTCTTTCAATTAGGAATCTAACCATGGTTGACCTACAATAACGGGTCGAATCCTCATCAAGTATTCAACAAGATTTTCTTTCACTAGGAATTCTGCCTGGTGGGTGACCTACCATACGGGTCGATCCTCATCAAAGTTTAAATCAGTAGAATCCTTTCACTAGGATCTATCATATTGTGTTGACTACCATAACATAGCGAGGTCCCACGTTCAATCACCCTAGGGTTTTCTTGTACAATCCTTAGTTCTTCATTCCAGAGCGGTCATATGGCGGCGCGAGGCCAACTGTAAGTTCCAGGTAATCCCTCGCCATCACTTCTCTCTCAAAGAAGGGTCAGCTGTTAATACACGGAGGCGGGGGTAAACCACTTGATTTTTAGCCATTTTTCTTTTAAAATTCCTAAAAAATCAATAAAAAATGAGCAAGAGTGAAAATCACTTTGGGACCGTCAGCCTAGTCTGGGAACCATTTTGAGCAAAAAATGATTCTCCTTCTTTTTCTATTTTTTTTGGCATTTATTTTCAAAAATTCATAAAAAATCAGTTTGAAAATGACGAGAAAGTTGCAAATCAACTTCGGGACCTCAGATGTTTGTTTGCCTAAGGGAACCTCGATTTTGGACCAAACAGTTTTTCCTTTTTTATTGCATTTTTAATATTTTTCAAGAATTATAAAAATACCAAAATTCAATGAAAAAATAGATTTGACATAAGAAAAAATTACTCAAAAATATTTCAAGTATTTTTATTTATAAGTATTTATCTTCATTTGGAATGAATAAATTTTGAAAAATAAGTCTGGAGTCTAGAGTTTCCTTTTATTTCATTTTCAGATTATTCAAATATTCTAGATTCCATTTTAGCTTTTTATTTTTTTCCAGTTATTGGCAGTAGAGTCTGTCATCCCTCCTCTATTTTTCAAAGTAAAATTAGTCAAAGCCTCAGAATCGTCCCATTTTTTGCGCTAAAAGGACCAAAAATGCAATTTCTATTTTTCTCAAATTAGTCCTAAAATCCATCAAAAATGAAATATAATATTTTTCTAGGGACTGAATTGAAAATAGGGCGACGCCACCCCTAGATTTTGACCAGTTCTGAATCATTGGTGACAACAATTTTTGCAAAAAAGTCCCTAAGACTTTGGATTTTGCAAAGTGGGTATTCGGGTCGAATTGTAAATTGGGTTTTTATATCAATCCTTTAGTTATACTTGCAATGAATTCTATGTTCCTATAGATTTCATGCCATCTCGAATCCATTTTGGGGCTGTTAAATTGCTCAATTTTGACTTTTTAAGAGAGTTAATTTGAGCGATTTGTCATCCGGGGTCGAGGGTCGGTTGGGGGTCGAAGGTCTGATCCTGACCAATAACCTCACCGGGCGGCATCAGAGACCATAGAACCAATTCTGGATTCTCCTCACTCGCCGCAGCTCATACCGCCAGATCTTTTTTTTAAAATCTTGGTACGAATCGGCGGGGCAGATTTTGGATAATTGGGGTGGTTTTGTTGAGGAGATTGCAAGGAGAAATCTCTGTGAAGTTGGGGGTGCCGCAGCCGAGGTTAAAAGGGGACGGGGAAGCTCAGATTTAGGGGGGATTTTTTGGAGTTTCAAACAGTAAGAAGATGGACCTGCAATCGGGAAATAAGAGCAATTGAATAGAGATGCCAGCGTAGAAACCGTTTCCGCAAAGTTTCTGGAGTGCTGAGGAAGGGATTCGCGGCCACTTTCAGAGCCTTCGACGCCAAAAACTGTAAGTCACGAGCTCGAGCTTCAACTAAGGTCTCCAATGGAGGATTCATGATTCGTGCATAATTCTGTCCATTTTCGTGTGCGTTTTACTCCTCTTCTCCTCTGACCATATTCCCGTTTTCATTTTGCATTAATCCCCGCGCGTGAACCCCGAGTTGAGACCTCAACCCCTAGCTCATTTCTGTCTCGACCCAATTAGGGAAATCTGGCGATCTAGGTCTTGATCAAACCCCCAGGTAGCTTCCTGAAACTCTATGTGTGCTCGTCTTTGATTCTATTGCATGGTTATGGCTTTTCATGATGTGATCGAATTGCCTGTTGGCCTACTGTAAATTCCTGATTATCAGGTTTCAGCCGATAGATCGATTCAATTCTTAGATATGCTAATCCGGGTCAGACGCGAAGCGCATTCGACGTCGGAATAGCTTAATTCGGAGTTGTTTTCACCGTCGAATCATCGTCGTCGCGCCTCAGCCGTCTTCCAGCTCGGCCGAGGAGAAGATGACACACAGTCAGCATGCCCGTGGGTCTTTGACCAGGTCAAAGGCCACGTGGCTGCTTAGTCAGCATAATCCAAAAAATAATAATAAACTGGGTGAAATGGAGTAAATAATAAAAAATAAATGGACGGCTAGGATTAGTCTAGGGTTTTGATCTGACCGTAGTTTAGTATAGAGGATGAACGGCCGATCGAGAAGACGTGGTAGATTTTCAGCCGTTGGGATTTTGAGGCGGAAAATAGAAATAGGATAAAAACCGAAGAAAAAAAATTCAAAAAAATTCAGAAACCAAATTCTATACTACGTCGTTTTTGGTCGGATGGGTAATTCGGATTAGGCTTAGAATATAGTGGGTCTTGGGCTTGGATAGTGGGCCGGTCTATTCGACCCGGTCCGTAAAAACAAAAAATAGAATAACAAAAAATAATAAAAATCCGAAATCAAATAAAAAAATAATAAAAACAAAAATAGAAAACTAATAGAAGCGGCGTCGTTTTAGGTTTAGGGTTTTGATTTATTCGGGTTATGTGGGGGTTAACCCGACCCGTCCGAAAAATTAAAAAAAATAATTAAAAAACAAAAAGACATAATAATAAACAAATAATAATAAGAAAAGAAAATAAATAATAAAAAATGTAAGAATAAAAATAATAATAATAAAATTCTGAAAATCTGTGTAAAAAATTTAGAAAAATCCGGAAAATATAGGAAAATAAATAGAAATATAAATAAGAATTAATAAATAAAATCAATAGAAAAATCGTAAAAAATTCGTAGAAAATCCTAAAAAATTTTAGAAAATTGTTAGAACATATGAAAAATGCTTTGAAAAATTAGGGAAAATATTTATAAAAATGAAAATTTCAAAAAAATGATAGAAATTTCTAAAATAGGAAAATTCCCCGAAAGTCTTAAGAAAATCCTAAAAAATAAAAATAATAATAAAATTCCAGAAAATATAGAAAAAAATTCTAAAAAAAAATAGGAAAATCCCTAAAAATCACAACAAAAATTTGAAGAAATTTCTAGAAAAAATAATAAAAAATCAGAAAACATAGAAAATGTCTAAAATAGGAAAATTCCCCGAAAGTCTAAAATATTCTAAAAAATTCCAAAAAAGAAATAAAAAAAAATCCAGAAAAATTTAGAAAATTTCCAAAAATTATGAAAATAAAAAAAAAACACATTCCAACTGGTTTGACCTAATTTCAACATTTTTGGCTTCCAGAACCCTCTAACATGACCTTTTGCCACCTTTGGGTCAATCTGACCCCGACCTTTCAAATCACCCGAACCAACTGGAAACTAATTGACGCGCTTTCCTGGATTTTAAGACTCCCATTTAATTATGTGATTGCTGATTTCGACGTGATTTCCCTAGTTGCGCATATATTTAATGATTGTGAATTGATAGGATAGATACTCCCATTTGCTGAAACCCTTTAGACTTTTTAAAACCTACCTCACCCATCTCGCTTGCATGAATTCTTAGATTAGGAAAATCACCATAACTTAGGTGCCGAAAGGGCGTCGATAGCAATATCGTGTAACGAAAGTCCCCGATCTAGATCTCTGGTTTCGTAGGATTGAACGATCTCTCCACATCGTTTGATAGGGTTTCCAGTCATACCTCCAATAAATGATTGGTGGCGACATCCGATGGCATGCACACCATTCACATGTACCGACCACACTAAGGTCGACTTCGATTTAAATTTTCTGACGCGATTTGTTATGGGCCTGGGAGTCCCGAGCTGAGCCCACCTTAAATGGGGCCTAGCAATCCAGTTAGCTCCCTCGGGATTCTGGAAAATCTCGGAGGGTCGCGACAACCGTAAGCAAACTAGTCAAAAAGAAAAGTTATGGCAACGATACAAAGAAGGAGACCCGGAGGTAGGCTTCCTTGGGGAGCCAAGTGGCAAAATATGATTATGTGTGTCTTATAGCAAGCCAGAATACCTCACACACCGTCATTACCAATTGACCCATCTGGTTGGGGAGATGAGTTTGATGACCAACCGCTTCCAATTCCAGAGAAAGTGGAGATGAGAGTAATCCCGAAATGTCGCGAACAAGAAAATTCACACGAGTCAGGGTAGTAAACAAGGAGGCGAGAACAGCAAAGCTCCAAGTAAGTCAGTCAAGGAAAAGATCTTTTGGCAGCGGTATCAGGAGGAGACCCAGAGGTGTCTTCTTGGGGAATCCAGTGGGAAGTTTGAATACGTCGTTGTCGCGACCCTCCCGAGATTTCCGGATCCCGAGGGGGTAATGGTATGGCTAGGCCCATTTTAGAGGTCTGAGCTTCGCTCGGGGCCCTCCACAGCCCATACCAAATCGCGTTAGGAAAGATTTAAAATCGAGATCGAGCCTTAGTGGTGTCGGGTGACATGTGATCAGTGTGCATGCCATCGGACGTCGCCACAATCATTTCTTGGAGGTATGATCGGAAACCCTATCGCGCGATTGGGAGAAATCGTTTGCTCTACGAAAACCAGAGATTTGGATTCGTGGGACTTAGTTACGCCGATATTTCTATCGACGCCCTTTCGGTAACTATGTTGAGTGATTTTCCTATTCTAAGGAGTTCATGCAGGCGAGATTGGGTAAGGTAGGCTCTGAGGGTCCAATGGGTTCATGCAAATGGGAGTATCCTATCCTATCATCACATCATTAGAAATAAATGCGCAATCAGGGAATCAATTCATAAGAAAATCACATTAAAACCAGTCGGAAGTAGGCTTAGGGGAGTCTTTAGGAAGGCCGAGAAAACATGTCAATAGGTTCAGGGTGATTTGGAAGGATTTGGGTCAGATTGACCAGAGGGGCAAAATGGTCGTTTTGGGAGGCTCGGAATCAAGAATGTGAAAATAGGTCAACCAGTTGAATGTGGTTTTTCCCTAATTTCCACAATTTTGAGGATTTTTCTGAATTTGTTAAGATTTTTCTGAATTTTTTTTTTTTAGAATTTTCTAAGACTTTTCTAAGAATTTTCCTTTTTTTGGAACATTTTCTATAATTTCTGGGATTTTATTTTGATTTTTTTTTATATATTTTTTTTTAATATTTTCTAATTTCTAACAAATTTTCAAATTTTTCTAAAGTTTTTATGATTTTTATCACTATTTTTCTTGTTTTTCTACAATTCCCAATTTTCCTAATATTTAAACCTCTTTTTTGTTTTTGTATTTTTATTTTTATTATTATTATTATTTATTATTTAATTAACAATTTTTATTTTCGGATTTCCTAATTGTTCTAAATTTTTTATAAGATTTTTTAGAATTTTTATATATTTTTTACTCTATTTTATTTGTTTTGATGTTTATTGTTTATTATATTTTTATTATTTTGTTTACTTATTATTATATTTTTTATGATTTTTATTTATTTATTATAATATTTATTATATTTTGTTATTTTTGTTATTATTTGTTGTTATTATTTATTATATATTTTTGGAATTTTCTTCATTTTTTTAACACTTTCTAAAATTTCTATTATTATATTATATTAATTCTTTTACAACTTTGTTTCGGATTTTTATGAATTTCACTTTTTTTTTCGAATTTTTATTATTTTATATTATGTATTTTAATTTTAAATATTAATTTTCCGGACCGGGTCGGGTCAACCCGGCCCATGACCCGAAGTCCGAACCTAAGACCGGAACAAAACGACGCCGCTCAGACTTTTATTAGTTTTTTTATTTTTTTTTTTAATTTTTTATCTGATTTTCATTTATTATTTTTTATTATTTTTTTATTTATTTTATTAGTATACGGACCGAGCCGAGGGACCAGCCCCAGACCCGGCCCGGCCGAAGGCCCGAACACCACAAACGACGTAGTTTTGCCTATATATTTTTTGAATTTTGAATTTCGGATTTTTACTCTATTTCTTATTTTCCCGCCCTAATATTTAATCCGACGGCCATAAGCTCACCACGTGGCCACCGATCTGACCGCCATCCCTCAAACTGATTCTACGGTCCAGATGAACTCCTAGCTTCGATCCCAACCGTTCATTATTCGGACTAAACCGACGTTCCAGATCAGTCCCCAACTAAATCCCTACCGTCCAATTATTTTTAATTAATTTTTTTTAAAAAAAATCGAATATAAAATTCGAATTAGACTTTTATTCTAAAAAATACGATTGCGACACGTGTTTCCACCCCCGCAGTCCGATTAAACTTATTATTAATCGAATTAGTTATACCGACGAAGTGACGTGGCATCCGCGTGGCAAGTTGACTGGGTCAAATACTGACGTTCATCCGACGTGGCGTGACACATCATCGACACTGTCAGGATTTGACGAAGTCAACACGCCACGTCAGCTTCGTCTTCTTCCCTGCCCTAACCCTAATGGACGGCCGGGACTAGACGACAGTGATCTAACGGCGGCATCAGCTTCCGATCAACCCGATCTTAGCCCCAATCGATTTCAATCAACCCTAAACTAACATACCCGAATATGAACAAGATCGAACGGCTAATATAGACAATCGAAGCTTGCACAGAAGTCATTGGCGTATCCAAATCCATCAATATCGAGCATAACAATGCGATTCCAATCAACAGAAAGCTTCTATGGAGTTCAAGACACTACCAAGTGTCCTGATCGTGCTCTAGGTCGCCAGTTTGGCCGGCGAAGTCGCGATATTGGGAGCTAGTTTCGGAGTCTCGGTTGTGGTTTTTGGGTGATGTCAATGCGAAATGAAGATGCAGAGGTGTTCAGGGGAGCTCACGGAGAAAAACGCCTCATAAAATTCAAAGAATGAGGACAGATCTAAACTACCATTGGAGCCCCGAGGAGGAAAATTTGAAGCAGTGACTCACTTCTAGAGCTTGCCCACGATCGAAGGCTGGTCCAGTAGCTTTCTGAAGGATAACGGGAAGCTTCTCGAGGCAATCGGTGGTGGGGAAGGCCTCTGTCTCTCCTGGCCGAGCCTCACAGAGCAAGCTCAAGACTCTACAATGGACGTTTTTTTCTCTCTGTGTCTCTCTCTGTCTCTTGTTACGCACCCCGCTTCTGGAATCTTCCCCTTCTATTTATCCCGTGAGAATTTTTTAGAACCGATTCCATTCCCTCCTCGGCGTGGCCAGCTCATGCCCGTACCTTCGCTCAACGGCCGCTCTCTCTCTCTGTCGAATAATCAGCGCCCGGTCCTGCTCAGTACCTCCGGCCATGGGCGTCACAACCTAAGCGACAAAAGGGAGGTCATGGTGGACGTGGAGCGGGACGTCGTCGTTCCAGCGGTGAGGAGAAGGGGAAAACGTGCGTGGGTGGCGTGAGGGGTGCAAAAGGTGGGAGACGATGAATAGTGTCGGGTCATGGGTCGGGTCGGCCCGACCCGAGACGCCGCGATCGTCAGGGAAAGGGATCAAAGTGTACCAAAAATTGGCCCTTTTCATGAAAATTAAGGCCAAAAATGGCGTTTCCCAACAAGAATTACATCTAACAAAGAGGGTTCTATGAAAATTTCGCTGAATTGGACGAAAAACCCCAAATCGTTGTTTCGGCAAATTTCATTTTCAATAAATTGGCCAAATGGCAGAATAGGGCAAACCCCAGACACCATGATTAGGAGATCGAAGTCTAGGGGTGACGTGGCCTAATTTCGATTAGCCCTCAGAGAAATTTTAATTCATTAAGCATTTTTAAGGACTAAATTGAAAATTTGAAAATTGCAATTTGGTCCTTTTGTGCGAAAATGTCAATTCACTGAGTTTGTGGACCGGATTTAATGTGGCGAAAATAAGAGGCGGGTCAATACGATTACTTCCCCCTCTCCTCCCCGGGCCCTTTTCACTCTCCTTTCCCTCCCCCCCCCTCCCTCCTCCCCCTCCTTTCCTACCTCCCCCCTCCCCTACCCCCCCCTCCCCCCCTCACCTTTCCCCCCTCCCACCCCCCCTTCTCACTCCTCCTTAACTATGCCCACCATCCCCGCACCAGCCCTATCTGTACTCCATATGGTCTTC
>JAGVVM010017608.1:0-12735 GCA_019149425.1 Psidium friedrichsthalianum
TTAAATCCAAATTTAGATTGTCAGTCAGAAATTAATAGGCTTTCAAAACATTTCTCGTCTTTTATCGTCCATCTCTATTTGCATTTTGTGAATCCTGGTACGTCTGTAAATCCGTAGAGGTATGTATGTAAAGCAGGCAAAGGTAATGCATCTGGCTCTCCCCCATCGTTTGAGAAACAAATCGAAGACGTGTTTTATTACATCATGAGTGATCATTATTGCCTCGGTCCCAGTGCCACTCTAGAACTATGAATCTAGCCTGAGGACGCCTAGTCCTCAATTTTTGGAACTCTGGCCCGGGTCCAGTTTCCCGCATAGTCTATGCAACCGGTCGAGGCAACTCACTCCTACAAAAGCCCATAATGCAACGAAAATTTTTCACTGCTGAGTGGTCCAAGGAAAATGTGCACCAACAAAAAAGAAAAGAAGGTGGAAGTGCGAAGAGGATTAAGCTTGTCTTTTTTGCATCGTATATTACTTTGAACTTTGACAAGTGTAATTCTATGAAATTCAGCGAATGATGTGACGCGTGAAAGAAGAGCTGCACGTGTTAGTTTTAGGTTTATATTAAGAATTTAAAAATAAATAAAAAATAGTCGGTCCAATTCTAGGTGGTCCAGTTCTCCTAGACTAGAAACAAACTGCCGAGACCCGATTCCATTTTGTAGAAACCGAGTACTGGACCAATGCTCCCTAAATTGAACCAAATTAGCTAGTTCTGTTGACGCCGAATTCCACAAGTGTCGTGAAGATTAGTCGGTGAAGATTTAGAGTACAGTACCAATGCTCACATTACCCTCTGTTTTAGTGATTCTCGGTTGACGCCGCTCAAAGACGAGCAGTGAGCAAACGAATTCCACCAGTGGTCCGTCGGTGAAGATTAGAGCAAGCAATTAGAATCAATGTGCAAATTAAAACCTTTAAAACTCTCATATGGGAAACAGAGCTAACCGAGCGTTCACGGTGCAGGATAGGAAGAGCGATCTCTGAAAATGTAGTAAAGGATGGAAGACTCAGTTAGTGATATAGACTGATTGAGAAACTGAAAATGAAAATGAGAGAAGGAGGAGGAGGAGACGGGAGGGCTTAGCTCTGATTCAATGGAAACGGTAACAATACATCTGAGGAAGCTTCAACTGGATTATGACAGAATTGACAAACTTCCAGAGAGATTCGTCACCCCGAGATCCTAGAAATTGACAGATTTCTGGAGAAGGAGGTGAAGTTTTCCGCGAGAGCGGAGATAGAGTGATTAGACGGAGCAGGAGCTTTTGGAGCTGTGATCATAGGAATATAATGGATTTCATGGTGCTCATCGTGTGGATATAACGTTTTATAAACATTTGAGGGCATGAGTGTAAGAACCTCCTTCCAAGATGTCCTGTCTTGATTCTAGCTGTTAGATTTGTGGAAGAAGAATCCCTATAGACATATATTCCAGAATATAAATAATTGCAGAGGGTCCCACTCACTTGGACCGTCACTTCTCTATTCTCCAGAAGGTCAGCTTTATTTCCAACCGAGCCGTAACATGTCGGGGCTTCCATGATTTTGAACACAATCTTCATCAAGAGAAAACAGATAAGTTTCACAGTTCATCCTCCACGGTTGGCTTTGATATTTTAAACATTCCCATTCCATTGGGGGCTTCGATCTCAATGCTTCGTGCACTTCTTTCACAAACTTCTATCTCTTGGAGATGTCATGAGAAGAGTGGTCGTCGTTGCCGAGCAAATAAGATCATGAAGCTCATACTTCTGTTTCCTTTTCCTGGAGAAGGATGAAAACAATTTGAGCTCCCAATATAAGTTACTAATCATTCATATCCATAGAAATTAGGAATATCATTGGTCGTGACATTTTGCACTATTATATATTATGGCATATGTTGGGCAACTTAGGGATTTATTACTACATATCATTACCCTCTAATGACAATTTAGAGTAAGATGATCATATGGATTTCATTAAGAAATCAAAACTCACTGGCTCTTATATTTGAACAAGGACAAAACCTTTTTTTTTATAATCATTTTATGCTCATTTAATTTTTGAACGGCAAGATATAATTAACCTAAAAAAAGGACTCTATTATATGTCAAGGACAAACGACCACATAGATGGGTTTCAATGACCAATCCACTCAAATTATGACGAATATATCGTATCTTTCTCTGCTAACCGTCTCCCATATATTAAGCAATTCATCTCTCTGTTCCTTTAATTTTTCTTCAGCGTGCTAAAGGAAGACGCATGCCACCACAACCGACTCCGCTTTCTTTGCTAATCGTGCGAGTGATCTGTGCGATACTTTAGCAATTAATCTCTCTCTGCGCTAACCGTCTTCTTTATATAAGAAATGCTTTTGTTCCTTCAGTGACGCACGTTCAGAGATAGGAAAGAGAGGAAAGAAGCTCTAGAGAGAATTCTTCTGAACGTGTGTGTCCTTGAAGGAACCAAAGCATTGCTTATATAAAGAAGGGGTTGAGCATAGGAGAGATTAATTGCTAAAGTATTGCAAGATTGACTCACATTGTTTAGCAAGAAAGCGGAGTCGGTTGTGGTGGCACGCATCTTCCTTTAGCACGTTGAAGAAAAATCAAAGGAAGATAGAAATGAATTGCTTAATAACGGGAGATAGTTAGCAGAGAAAGATATGATCTATTCGTCATTAATTTGAGTGATTTTGTCATTGAAGCCAGTCAATGTGGTCTTATCCTTGACATTTATAGAGCCCTTTTTTTATGTTAATTATATGTTTGCCGTTCAAAAATTATAAATGAGCATAAAATGATTATTTAAAAAAAGGGTTGTTCAAATATAAGAACCAGTGGAGTTTGATTTTTAATGGAAATCCATATGATCATGTAACTCTAAATTGTTAGAGGGCAATGATATGTAGTAATAAATCCCTAAGTGCCAAACATATGCAATAATATATAATAGTGCTAAAAATCTCACAACCAATTGATATTCCTAATTTCTCTTATATGAATAATTTCTCTTATATGAATGATTAGTAACTTATATTTGGACCTCAAATTGTTTTCATTCTTTCTCTCGATCACGATCTTATTTGCCCGACAATGATGACCACCTTTCTCATTTCATCTCTAAGGGATAGACCCTTCTCATGACATCTCTAAGGGACAGAAGTTGTGAAGGAAGTGTAAAAGCAACATCGAGCCCCCAATGGAATGGAATGTTTAAAATGAAAGATTTTAATTTTTGAAACCCGCGACTAATCATTTTGGGTAAGTTGATTAAACAACTAAATAAAGAATTGGGAGAAATACTTTACTCTACGAACTAGAAATTAATGAGTTCGGTCGGTAACAATTTCATGAAACTATTTAATCTGGCGATTTTTGATGAATTCTGAATTAAGGCTCAAAAATGCATTTTTAAATTTTTTAATTTTTGATTTTTATGGATGAACTTAATTCAAATTGTAATCTTTTAGTTGAAAGATAATAACCACTGTTTCTTTCGAATTGATAGATCACCCTAAAAATTTCGAATAACTGCTATGAAAATAATTCTATCTAAATTCTGATATATAGATTTATTGTGGATCAGAAAATTTTCCTAATCGATCACATCTTGAAAAGATTTTGATATGTTGAGTATCTTGAATATATTCAAAAGATTTGAATTGAATCGATTACCACCAAGACTCCAAAACATCACAATTTTTAAATTAGGCAAGTAAAAGTTATATGACAATATATATTCAGAATTTTCTATTCTGAAACTTAACATGCAAATGTTCGTAATTGAATATTCAATCTTGCAAAACAATCTCCTAGATATGCAATCCTCACCTTTTCAAGCATACAATTTATGAATCAAAGATATGCCGCCGGTTTTTAGATACTTTAATTGGATAATATACTTGAACGTGCAAAATATGGCATCATTCAAATACAGAACATGCGATCGAGGCACTAAATCAGGCAAAAACGGGCAACATAATCTTCGGAATATCAAACCAAGAGAAATACCTAAATTGCTGCTCAAGCCTTGTACTATTGGACTGGTTCAGCAGGAATCTCGTTCGGCTTAGCTCGGGTACGGGACTCAAGGCTGCGGGACTGAACTGCACCGCCAAGGCAGATCGGCTTCACAGGAACGGTTGGACTGATGGCGCTTGAGGGGAGGTTGAGCAGTAGATTCTGGGGCCTCCTAGCATAGTTAGGGAGCTTCAAATCACCGAACAGCGACGGACAAATAGCAAGTCTGCTTGTTGTCCTTTTCGGTAAAAGGGAACCGCAAAAGTCCCAACAGGTACGGCAGGGGAACTAGGCAGGACCAGCAGGGGAGTGGGTGGAGCAGCAGTGCAGAAGAAGATACGAAAATGGAACAGTGAGAATTCCCAGAACAAGTTCCGGTCAAAGGGTTTCCTCCCTCCCTCCCTCCCACTCTCTTTGTGAGAACTCTCTTCTTTTTGCTATCGAACTCTCTCTTTTCACGTGCGTTCTTCCCCCCACTTGTGTCAGACCTTTTCTGTCCCTATCGCACTTTTTATCCTCGAACGGATGCCCCCACTCCCTATTTTTATTCTGTGGATGTGGCCGTCGTTTTTAATTTCTGTGTCCTCTCCTGTGAACGTGTGCTGAGTTGCCCTATTTATAGGCACAGGAAACCCTGAACAGAAATGCCGAGATGACGATCGTTTCTCTTTGAATTGGCTTCGGAAGATATTCTGAGGTAACTAAATAGATCACCCGACTCTGAAAATCAATTTCGGTTTCCACATAATCTCTTATGATCTTTTTCAAACCGGAAATCTGGTCGGATCCCCTTGATTATATATTTTCCTTGACTTGGTCAAACATGGCGAAGGATTTCGCAGCAGAACGTGATCTTTTGGGGGGGTTCATCTGCTTAATCCAAATTGAATCAAGTTGATCCAACATCGGTCCCGATTCAAATGCAAATATAAATGAATGCTCAAATAAATATAAGCTAATTTAATTATTTTCGTTGGAGATTGAAGTTAGTCTCCAATTTTATTTATACATATTTTTTTAAAAGCGTTTATGATAAAACAACAACCAAAATTTAGGCGTCAATAGTTGTCCTTCATGTATAATAGAGTCCTTTTTTTTTACGTTAATTATATCCGTTCAAAAATATAAATGAGCATAAACTAATAAAAAAAAGGGTTTTTTCTTTGTTCAAATATAAGAACTAGTGGAGTTTGATTTTCTTAATGGAATCCCTATGATCACCTAACTCTAAATTATCACTAGAGAGTAATGATATGTAGTAATAATTCCTAAGTTGCCCAACATATGCAATAATATATAATAGTGCTAAAATGTCGTGATCATATTCCTAATTTCTCTTGGATGAATGATTTAGTAACTTATATTGGGACCTTAAATTGTTTTCATCCTTCTCCAGGAACCTTAGGAAACAGAAGTATGAGCTTTCACGATCTTATTTGCCAAGCAATGACGACCACCCTTCTCACGACATCTCCAAGGGATAGAAGTTTGTGAAAGAAATGCACGAAGCATTGAGATCGAGCCCCCAATGGAATGGAATGTTAAAAATGAGCACGGCGGTCTCTACAATCAATATCAAAGCCAACCGTGGAGGATGAATTGTGAAACTTATCTGTTTCTCATCACTTGGATGCAATCGTTCCAAACTGAGCTTATAAGTGGAAGAACTTTTGGACCCAAAAAAGTGTAAGAACTTGCCATTTGAAACTCAAGAAAGCTCTTTGACCAAAAAAAAAAACTCAAGAAAGCTCAACCAAGTTAGTAATGAATCGAGAGCATGCGAAAATCTCTGTATACGCTCAAATGCATACTCCAAAACGGAGAACCACGGGGTAAGTACAGCGCAAGTGCCATAACTTTTGGTACGGCGTTCACTTGAGTGCCATAACTTTTTTTTTGCTCACTTGAGTGCCACATTGAAGAAACTTGTTCACATTGAGTGCCACTTCCAACTAAAAATCGTTCACATTTGAGTGCAATTTCCGACAAATCCTCCCACGTAGACTTTTTATTATTATTTGATTAATTTTTTAATGACACATGGGTTTTTTTAAAATTTTTAAATATTTTGTGGAATTTTTTTCATTCTTTTGATATTTTTATTTTTAATTTTTGGCTTTTTCCCCTTGGCCAACGAGGGTCACCAGCGACCCTCGCCGACCACCACCTGGCGGCCCAAGGGCCAAGGCTGGCTCGCCCTGGGCCGGCGGGGCTGCGACGGCTCGAGCGTCGGCCGTCGCAGCCTCGGCCGTCGCATGCGAGGGCGCGAAGGCCCTCGCCAGATCTATGCGAGGGCGGTCGCAGCCCCCCCGCCCCTCCGCGCAGCCATGGGCGAGGGGGCCCTAGCCTAGACCACACGACTGCGACAGTCTAGGCTAGGGCCCCCTCGCCCATGGCTGCGAGGGGGGCGGGGGGCTGCGACCGCCCTCGCCTAGATCTGGCGAGGGCCTTCGCGCCCTCGCATGCGACGGCCGAGGCTGGCGACGGCCCGACGCTCGAGCCGTCGCAGCCCCGCCGGCCCAGGGCGAGCCAGCCTTGGCCCTTGGGCCGCCAGGTGGTGGTCGGCGAGGGTCGCTGGTGACCCTCGTTGGCCAAGGGGAAAAAAGCCAAAAATTAAAAATAAAATATCAAATGAATGAAAAAAATTCCACAAAATATTTAAAAATTTTAAAAAAACCCATGTGTCATTAAAAAATTAATCAAATAATAATAAAAAGTCTACGTGGGAGGATTTGTCGGAAATTGCACTCAAGTGAACGATTTTTAGTTGGAAGTGGCACTCAAGTGAACAAGTTTCCTTCAATGTGGCACTCAAGTGAGCAAAAAAAAAGTTTGGCACTCAAGTGAACGCCGTACAAAAGTTATGGCACTTGCGCTGTACTTACCCGTGGTTCTCCGTTTTGGAGTATGCATTTGAGCGTATACAGAGATTTTCGCATGCTCTCGATTCATTACTAACTTGGTTGAGCTTTCTTGAGTTTTTTTTTTGGTCAAAGAGCTTTCTTGAGTTTCAAATGGCAAGTTCTTACACTTTTTTTGGGTCCAAAAGTTCTTCCACTTATAAGCTCAGTTTGGAACGATTGCATCCAGTGATGAGAAACAGATAAGTTTCACAATTCATCCTCCACGGTTGGCTTTGATATTGATTGTAGAGACCGCCGTGCTCATTTTTAACATTCCATTCCATTGGGGGCTCGATCTCAATGCTTCGTGCATTTCTTTCACAAACTTCTATCCCTTGGAGATGTCGTGAGAAGGGTGGTCGTCATTGCTTGGCAAATAAGATCGTGAAAGCTCTACTTCTGTTTCCTAAGGTTCCTGGAGAAGGATGAAAACAATTTAAGGTCCCAATATAAGTTACTAAATCATTCATATCCAAGAGAAATTAGGAATATGATCACGACATTTTTAGCACTATTATATATTATTGCATATGTTGGGCAACTTAGGAATTTATTACTACATATCATTACTCTCTAGTGATAATTTTAGAGTTAGGTGATCATATGGATTTCCATTAAGAAAATCAAACTCCACTAGTTCTTATATTTGAACAAAGAAAAAACCCTTTTTTTTATTAGTTTATGCTCATTATATTTTTGAACGGATATAATTAACGTAAAAAAAGGACTCTATTATACATGAAGGACAACTATTGACGCCTAAATTTTGGTTGTTGTTTTATCATAAACTGCTTTTAAAAAAATATGTATAAATAAAATTGGAGACTAACTTAATCTCCAACGAAAATAATTAAATTAGCTTATATTTATTTGAGCATTCATTTATATTTGCATTTGAATCGGACCGATGTTGGATCAACTTGATTCAATTTGGATTAAGCAGATGAACCACCCCCAAAAGATCACGTTCTGCTGCGAAATCCTTCGCCATGTTTGACCAAGTCAAGGAAAATATATAATCAAAGGGGATCCGACCAGATTTCCGGTTTGAAAAAGATCATAAGAGATTATGTGGAAACCGAAATTGATTTTCAGAGTCGGGTGATCTATTTAGTTACCTCAGAATATCTTCCGAAGCCAATTCAAAGAGAACGATCGTCATCTCGGCATTTCTGTTCAGGGTTTCCTGTGCCTATAAATAGGGCAACTCAGCACACGTTCACAGGAGAGGACACAGAAATTAAAAACGACGGCCACATCCACAGAATAAAAATAGGGAGTGGGGGCATCCGTTCGAGTGATAAAAAGTGCGATAGGGACAGAAAAGGGTCTGACACAAGTGGGGGGAAGAACGCACGTGAAAAGAGAGAGTTCGATAGCAAAAAGAAGAGAGTTCTCACAAAGAGAGTGGGAGGGAGGGAGGGAGGAAACCCTTTGACCGGAACTTGTTCTGGGAATTCTCACTGTTCCATTTTCGTATCTTCTTCTGCACTGCTGCTCCACCCACTCCCCTGCTGGTCCTGCCTAGTTCCCCTGCCGTACCTGTTGGGACTTTTGCGGTTCCCTTTTACCGAAAAGGACAACAAGCAGACTTGCTATTTGTCCGTCGCTGTTCGGTGATTTGAAGCTCCCTAACTATGCTAGGAGGCCCCAGAATCTACTGCTCACCTCCCCTCAAGCGCCATCAGTCCAACCGTTCCTGTGAAGCCGATCTGCCTTGGCGGTGCAGTTCAGTCCCGCAGCCTTGAGTCCCGTACCCGAGCTAAGCCGAACGAGATTCCTGCTGAACCAGTCCAATAGTACAAGGCTTGAGCAGCAATTTAGGTATTTCTCTTGGTTTGATATTCCGAAGATTATGTTGCCCGTTTTTGCCTGATTTAGTGCCTCGATCGCATGTTCTGTATTTGAATGATGCCATATTTTGCACGTTCAAGTATATTATCCAATTAAAGTATCTAAAAACCGGCGGCATATCTTTGATTCATAAATTGTATGCTTGAAAAGGTGAGGATTGCATATCTAGGAGATTGTTTTGCAAGATTGAATATTCAATTACGAACATTTGCATGTTAAGTTTCAGAATAGAAAATTCTGAATATATATTGTCATATAACTTTTACTTGCCTAATTTAAAAATTGTGATGTTTTTGGAGTCTTGGTGGTAATCGATTCAATTCAAATCTTTTGAATATATTCAAGATACTCACATATCAAAATCTTTTCAAGATGTGATCGATTAGGAAAATTTTCTGATCCACAATAAATCTATATATCAGAATTTAGATAGAATTATTTTCATAGCAGTTATTCGAAATTTTTAGGGTTGATCTATCAATTCGAAAGAAACAGTGGTTATTATCTTTCAACTAAAAGATTACAATTTGAATTTAAGTTCATCCATAAAAATCAAAAATTAAAAAAAATTTAAAAATGCATTTTTGAGCCTTAATTCAGAATTCATCAAAATCGCCAGATTAAATAGTTTCATGAAATTGTTACCGACCGAACTCATTAATTTCTAGTTCGTAAGAGTAAAGTATTTCTCCCAATTCTTTATTTAGTTGTTTAATCAACTTACCCAAAATGATTAGTCGCGGTTTTAAAAATTAAAATCTTTCATTTTAAACATTCCATTCCATTGGGGGCTCGATTTGCTTTGTACACTTCCTTCACAAACTTCTGTCCCTTAGAGATGTCATGAGAAGGGTCTATCCCTTAGAGATGTCATGAGAAAGGTGGTCATCATTGTCGGGCAAATAAGATCGTGATTCCTGGAGAAGAATGAAAACAATTTGAGGTCCAAATATAAGTTACTAATCATTCATATAGAGAAATTATTCATATAAGAGAAATTAGGATATCAATTGGTTGTGAGATTTTTAGCACTATTATATATTATTGCATATGTTTGGCACTTAGGGATTTATTACTACATATCATTGCCCTCTAACAATTTAGAGTTACATGATCATATGGAATTAAGAAATCAAACTCCACTGGTTTCTTATATTTGAACACCCTTTTTTAAAATAATCATTTTATGCTCATTTATATTTTTGAACGGCAACATATAATTAACATAAAAAAAGGGCTCTATTAAATGTCAAGGATAATGACCTCATTGACTGGGCTTCAATGACAAATCCACTCAAATTAATGACGAATAGATCATATCTTTCTCTGCTAACTATCTCCCGTATATTAAGCAATTCATTTCTATCTTCCTTTGATTTTTCTTCAACGTGCTAAAGGAAGATGCGTGCCACCACAACCGACTCCGCTTTCTGCTAACAATGTGAGTCATCTCTGCAATACTTTAGCAATTAATCTCTCTCTATGCTAACCCCCTTCTTTATATAAGCAATGCTTTGGTTCCTTCAAGGACACACACGTTCAGAAGAATTCTCTCTAGATGCTTCTTTCCCCTTCTTCCTATCTCTGAACGTGCGTCACTGAAGGAACAAAGCATTTCTTATATAAAGAAGACGGTTAGCGCAGAGAGAGATTAATTGCTAAAGTATCGCACAGATCACTCGCACGATTAGCAAAGAAAGCGGAGTCGGTTGTGGTGGCATGCGTCTTCCTTTAGCACGCTGAAGAAAAATTAAAGGAACAGAGAGATGAATTGCTTAATATATGGGAGACGGTTAGCAGAGAAAGATACGATATATTCGTCATTAATTTGAGTGGATTTGGTCATTGAAACCCAATCTATGTGGTCGTTGTCCTTGACATATAATAGAGTCCTTTTTTTACGTTAATTATATCTTGCCGTTCAAAATATAAATGAGCATAAAATGATTATAAAAAAAAGGTTTTGTCCTTGTTCAAATATAAGAGCCAGTTGAGTTTGATTTTCTTAATGAAAATCCATATGATCATCTTACTCTAAATTGTCATTAGAGGGTAATGATATGTAGTAATAAATCCCTAAGTTGCCCAACATATGCCATAATATATAATAGTGCTAAAAATGTCACGACCAACTGATAGTCCTAATTTCTCTTGGATATGAATGATTAGTAACTTATATTTGGACCTCAAATTGTTTTCATCCTTCTTCAGGAAAAGGAAACAGAAGTATGAGCTTTCATGATCTTATTTGCTCGGCAACGACGACCACTCTTCTCATGACATCTCCAAGAGATAGAAGTTTGTGAAAGAAGTGCACGAAGCATTGAGATCGAGCCCCCAATGGAATGGAATGTTTAAAATATCAAAGCCAACCGTGGAGGATGAACTGTGAAACTTATCTGTTTCTCTTGATGAAGATTGTGTTCAAAATCATGGAAGCCCCGACATGGTTACGGCTCTGGTTGGAAATAAAGCTGACCTTCAGGAGAATAGAGAAGTGACGGTCCAAGTGAGTGGGACCCTCTGCAATTATTTATATTCTGGAATATATGTCTATAGGGATTCTTCTTCCACAAATCTAACAGCTAGAATCAAGACAGACATCTTGTGGAAGGAGGTTCTTACACTCATGCCCTCAAATGTTTAATAAACGTTATATCCACACGATGCACCCATGAAATCCATTATATTCCTATGATCACAGCTCCAAAGCTCCTTCCGTCTAATCCTCTATCTCCGCTCTCGCGGAAACTTCACTCCTTCTCCAGAAATCTGTCAATTTCTAGGATCTCCGGGTGACGAATCTCCTCTGGAAGTTTGTCAATTCTGTCATATCCAGTTGAAGCTTCCTCAGATGTATTGTACCGTTTCCATTGAATCAGAGCTAAGTCCCTCCTCCTCCTCCTCCTCCTCCTCTCTCATTTTCATTTTCAGTTTCTCTAATCCAGTCTATATCACTAACTGAGTCTTCCATCCTTTACTACATTTTCAGAGATCGCTCTTCCTATCCCTGCACCGTGAACGCTCGGTTTAGCTCTGTTTCCCATATGAGAGTTTTAAAGTGTTTTAATTTGCACATTGATTCTAATTGCTTGCTCTAATCTTCACCGACGACACTGGTGGAATTCGTTTGCTCACTGCTCGTCTTTGAGCGCGTCAACCGAGAATCACTAAAACAGAGGGTAATGTGAGCATTGGTCCTAGTACTCTAATCTTCACCGACTAATCTTCACTGACACTTGTGGAATTCGCGCGTCAACCGAACTAGCTAATTTGGTTCAATTTAGGGAGCATTGGTCCAGTACTCGGTTTCTAAAATTGGAATCGGTGTCTAGGCAGTTTGGTTTCTAGTTCTAGGAGAACTGGACCACCTAGAACTGACCGACTATTTTTTATTTATTTTTAAATTCTTAAATATAAACCTAAACCTAAACGTGCAGCTCTTCTTTCCACGCGTCATCATATCCGCTGATTTCATAGAATTACACTTGTCAAAGTTCAAAGTAATATACCGATGCAAAAAGACAAGCTTAATCCTCTTCGCACCTTCCCCTTCTTCTTCTTCTTTTGTTTGGTGCACATTTTCCTTGCCCTCAGCAGTGAAAAATTTTCGTGCATTATGGCTTTTTGTAGAGTGATGTGTGCCTCGACCGGTTGCACTAGCTATGCGGAACTGGACCGGACCAGAGTTCCAAAAATTGGAGACAGTCCTCAGCTAGATTCCTAGTTCTAGAGTGGCACTGGACCGAGCCAATAACTGATCACTCCTGATGTAAAACACGTCTTCTATTTGTTCTCAAACGATGGGGGGATAGCAGATGCATTACCTTTGCTGCTTTACATACATACCTCTACGGATTTACGACGTACAGATTCACAAAATGCAATAGAGATGTACGATAAAAGACGAGAAATGTTTTGAAAGCCTATTAATTTCCTGACTGACAATCTAAATTTTGGATTTT
>JAGVVM010017611.1:0-10016 GCA_019149425.1 Psidium friedrichsthalianum
AGGAGGATCGTTCGTTTTACGAAACTAAAGGAATGGGTTCGGGGACTTAGTTACATCGACTCATCGGTCGACATCCTTTCGGTACCTAAGTTGAGTGGTTTCCTAATCTAGAGAATTCATACAGGCGTTCTTTGGGTGAGGTAAGTCCTAAAAATCTAACGGGTCATGCAAATGGGATAGACTAGCCTATCAATCACAATCATCAGAATAATTGCACAAATCAAGGAATCAATTCATAAAGAAAACACATCGTTTCAAGCCAAAACGAGCCTAGAGAAGTCTCAGAAGCCTAGGAAAGACGCCAATTAGGTTCAGGAGTGATTTGGAAGGGTTGGGTCAGATTGATCAGAAGGGCGAAATGGTCATTTTTAAGCTTAGGAAGTCAAAAATGTGAAATTAGGTTAAACCAGTTGAATGCAGTTTTTTCCTAATTTTCACAATTTTTGAGAATTTTTCTGGATATTTTAGAATTTTTTAGAACTTTTTAAGAATTTTTTAGAGTTTTCTAAGACTTTCTATGAAGTTTCCCTTTTTTTTTAGAAATTTCCCCAATTTGTTGACATTTCTACATTTTCTAAAGAAATTTTTATTTTTTAGAAATTTTTTTGGAATTTTTTTTATGGTTTTTATGAATTTTTCTATTTTTTTGGATTTTTATTTATTTTTATTTAATTTTTCGGACCGAGTCGTGTTACCAGGCCCATGAGCCTAAGGACCCGAACTAAAACCCATGCGGGTTTGACCCGGATCCAAAACGACGCAATTTTGGCTTTTTTTTAAATTGATTTTCCTAATTTTCTAATATTTTTTTGGGATTTTTTGAAATTTTTTTTATATATTTTTATTATTTTCTGTTATATGGACTGGGTCGGATGGGCCCGGCCCACTAAGCAGACCCCGCCCAAGGCCCGCTATCCTAAACCCGGCTCCAAACGACATAGTTTTCTATTTTTTATTTGGTTTTTTTGAAAATTTCAGATTTTTATTTTTTTGTTTTCTAATATTTCCCGCCTAAGCCTTAATCTGACGACTACAAACTCGCCATGTGCCTCTATCCTGACCGCTCATCCCTCATACCAAGCGTACGGCCCAAATCAACTCTAGACTCAATCTCGACCACTCATCATCCATAGTAAATCTACGGATGTGGTCTAATCTCAAGACTCAATCCTCACCGTCCGATATTTTTAATATTTAAAAATGATTGAGAAATTCAAATTAGACTTTTTATTCTTAGAAAATTCACGATCGAGACACGTGGCTGACTCTCAATTGTTGGATCCATTCTATTATTAACCCTGATCGATTATAACAACCGAGCTGACACGGTGTCCAACGTGGCTATCCACATCAACGCCACGTTAGCGTTGGCCCGGTCAACGAAGGTTGACCTGGTCAACCACACATCGGGGAAGAAAATTAACGCCGGTAAAAGTCGTCGATGCCTCGTCGGCAAACCTGAAAAATGGCTAAAACCTACCTAAAACTCCTCGTATCCAAGCTAAATCCATTCCTAATCATCCTAGGATGCATATATTCGACCTTTAGGCCCTAAAACTGCCCAGAGCTACCCATGTCACTTCGGCCGAGAACTGCTCCGACGAAGAGACTAAGGGCGCGCATGAAAACCATTCTAGAACAGAATTTCTGTTCCAGAATGGTTTCTGGACGAGAAATTCGTTTGATAAATTCTTTCTATTTTTCTGTTTCTGGAACAAAAGTTGTTCCAGAAATAGATTTGGACAAGAAATCAGAAACAAAATTTGTTGTTTCTCAGAGAAACAGAAATTGATTTCTGTTCCCCACCGCCGCCAGTCGCCCGCCCGCCGGCCGCCAGTCGCCCGCCGCCCGCCGTCGGTCGCGCGGCCGCCCGCCGCCGCCGGTCGCCCGCCGCCGCCGGTCGCCTGCCGTCGCCGTCGCCCGCCGCCGCCGCCGCCGTAGGAAAAGTAGAAATTTTCAATTTTTGTCAAACGAATTTCTGTTCTAGGATTAGAAATTAGTTGCGTTATCAAACACATTTTTTTTGCTCAGAAACTCATTCTGGAACAGAATGGTTGCCATGCGCGCCCTAACACTTAGCAGATACACGTTAACGAGCTACATAAATAAGGCAGGGAGCATCCACGGGACACAGGAGGACTTACTTGAGGGTCATGCAGCTCTGTTTAACACTGAAGATGAGCATGTGAGCTCGCGACCAGTTCGAGGGTGGAGAGAGTGGCCATGAGGTTTTACGCGACGAAGATGCAAAGGAAAGGCAGGAATGTGATTAGCATGAATGCAGAATGCAGAAACGCATTGCATCAAGAATCTCGAAGAAAGGGTAACAGAAGCAGCATTCGCCATTGAAGGAGCTTGGACTGTACAGCAATGGAGTTTACCTGTCTGGGGTTGTTGACGAAAACGGATGGGTCGAGCTTGTTCCCAAGGTTAATGCGAAGCTTCGAGGGCCACCGAGGTAGCTCGACGTCGCTTGGATCGTCTTGACGGCGAGCTCGAAGTCTCAGGCTCACAGTCCTCCCCTGGCTCCTTCTGTGAACTCCCCCTCTCTTTCTCTCCAATCTCCCTCTCGTCTGTTATATCAAAAATTCTCAACTAACAGAACCCCGAAAAATTTGAGATTTTTCTCATTTTTGATCCTCATCAAATCAACTCTTCAATCTGTTAGGATCTCCCTGTTGACACCAGATTTTTAATTACCTTTTCTCTTTTAAAATTAATAAAAAAATCCATAAAAATTCATAAAATTAAAAAATCAACTTTGGGAACCTTGGCCAAGCCTAGAGAACTAATTTTGACCAAAAAATAAATTTTCATATTTTCAGTATTTTTTAGCATTTTTATTTTGAAAATTCATAAAAATCAAGAAAAATGAGAAAATTGAAAAATCAACTTTGGGAACCTTGGCCAAGCCTAGGGAACCAATTTTGACCAAAAAATAAATTTTCATATTTTTAGTATTTTTTAGCATTTTTATTTTCGAAAATTCATAAAAAATCAAGAAAATGAGAAAATTGAAAAATTAACTTCGGAAGCCTTAGCCAAGCTTAGGGAACCAATTTTGAACAAAAAATAAATTTCCGTATTTTTCATTTTTTTAATATTGTTCAAAAAATGAAAAATACAAAAATAATATAAAATACAAAAATATTTGAAAATTTGAAAAAAATAATAATAATAGCATTTGAGACTTTGACTAATTCGTCGTGGTTGACCCGGCATAAGGGGGAATAGCTGCAAAACTTGTTGGCCAAACCAGATAGATGCGAAGACCTGGACCTAGCTGATCAAGACGATCATCGACGCGCCAAAAAAAATATTTCCTTGGCTTTCTTGGTTTCATGCCTGATCCTCTTCATCCCAGACGCACCTGTCAGTAGTGCGGGGACATTTCTCCAAGAGTGGTGCTCTAAAAGGGCAACTACACTGCCTTTAGCAAGTTCCAGGACAACCTCTACAGCCTCCTCGACCAGGGGCTTTACAACGAAGGACGCGTCAAAGGTTTCTGCAACACCACAATGTGGGAATATTCGGACAGACATTTGAAAAGCACTGGATGATTGGTGCTATTGGTGATATTAATTCTGGTGATGTTCGCATCTTTTGCTCGAACAATAAAAGTTTGAAGAGTCTTGAGTCTGTCACATCTGTCATACACGACAGTGATCCTGAGAAGTACGTTTGGGAGGAGGATTGCCTCCTTCGCTGCAAGTTACCAATAAAATGGCCATTTTATTTTCCTGAGAACAAGACATCTGATGCAGTAGAGATGTATCTGTTGACCGTGGAGGCGGGGCAGATAAATTTAAAGATCCAGAAGTCACGTTTGTGGTGGAGACTTTAAATAAAACAAATGTAGAAGTGCCCCAACAGGTCATCTTTCATAATGAAAACTTGGATGTTGACGCAGACGTCTCAAATGTCAAGCTTTCTAGCCAAATAGCAGAAGATAGAGATATGAAGTCATTACCGTGTTCACATTTTGCTTGGAAAGTAAGCTTGGAACAAAGACATGGTCGGCTGAGAGTGCAGACATTATTGAAGTCACTTTTCTGCTCAATAAACCGAGAAAGCCTAAAAAAAAAAATGCTGCACATGTGGCAGTGTACTTTCCAGTGTTGGATGAAACAAGACTTTCTATTCTTGACTTCAAGTTGGATGTGCTTTGTTTTGTTCCAAAAGATCTTCCCCTAGTCTGTGCAATCCCAAGGTTACTGATCCCAGGAGTGGTTGACCAGCTAAAACGCAATGTAGAATGCGTATGCCCCCAATCTTTCAAAGGAGCATTCCCAGCGTTTGATCTTGCTGCTTACAGTTACACCCATATCACTTCAATCCCATCGAAATGTTGCACCCCAACTACAGTTATTTATGACCTCAGTTATGGAAAGCCTGAAATGAGCCAAGTTGAAATAAGGAGATCTCTCCATATGAGACTTGGTTTACCAACTGATCAACCACTTCTACGAGTTTCAAATGAGATGTACTTTACAGTTGATGGTGATGGCAAATGTTTTTGTGGAAGAACATGTTGAGCAACCTTACAGTTTCTACGCTGCAGAATTAAAGAAGATCTCAGACCTCGAGAGCATACATTTTCCGTCCAAATACCACAATTTCCTTGAAACCTGGAATCCTCCAATTGTCATACATGGATCAGTGATGTATGAAGTCCACCAGCAGATCAATTGATGGATATATCAGACCACCCGTCTGAGCAAAGGCAAAAGTGGTCTATGACAGTGGAAGTCGTGCAAATGCCTCAATTCATGCAAGATTCAACCAGCTGGTAAGTGGACTGCCAGAGCAAGTACCCTCCTAATATTGGCTCAAGGAATGACGTCTTTCTCAATGTGCCTTTTGGATAGTGGAGGGGGGGGGGCACTTTCGGTGAGGGCCCGAGTGATATAGATGGAGGAGACGGCAAATCAGGGGAACTCTCTTTTCAGGGGCATCTCACGCACTCAATTCATCAAGATCTGCTTATCTGTTGATGATCTTCAACCCATACCTCTCTGATGTGTTTACATTATCTAGCACACAGTGTCAATACAGCGTCCTTTTAGAGTCTGTTCTGTCACCTATTACAAACATTGATTATTTGGGTGGCTAATTAACAGACATCTCTGCATCAAAAGTTCAATGGGCCCTGCAGTGCTTCAATGGCATTAAGAAAACATATTAGATTACTTGCATTGTTGACCTCGACATACAACGATTATCTCTGGATAGGAGAAGATACCCAAGCAATTTTGTAGTGAGACCTCGTGACCTGAACAGATTGCTTGCAAATTTTTAGTCATCCCTTCAGGAAAATACGATCATCGCAACATAACACAACTCCAGTCCTTCTGATGCTGCATCACAGGCGTTAAGTATTTTAAAGGACTTGATTAATGAACTAATAAATGAAAAGGCTTTCCTCATGGAGAGCCAGCCAAGTGATGATATAAGGAGAATATGTATTGCTTTAAAAAGCGCCCCCAGTGCCCGTGGTGAAACTCCAAATCAGCATGCACTTTCATTGGAAGGGACTCCCGTATTTGTTCACGCCGATCCTTCTGCTAATATAGCCCATGGGAATTCTTCTATTATTACGGATACTATTGTGTTAAAATGGATGGGTCCAGGTGGTTTTGTCATGACAGAAGCCAGTTTTGGTGTTCATATTGGTACAGAGAAGTTCATGAACATAAAGAATAGCAATGGATTGACCCCTCAATGTGCTGTCATGGTGGCAACGATAAGGGCCCTGAAGATGCATGGGGACAAAAATGGGTGAAGGGCAGGGTAAAAGCAAAGAAAATCTTGAAAGGACACTCTCAAAAGAGGAGCCAATTATGCGAGTTCTGACCTTAGCAATCCACTTGGACAGAGGTGTAAAGGATGGATTTAAAGTGAACACACGAACTCATCTTCTTTCGGTGTTTGCAACATCTATTATGGTGGAGATGACAAACCAACTGCTGAAAATGGTCATGAAGATATAAGCACCTTTAATAAACCAAAGCATCACTCACTTCTACTCCAGATGCTGGCGAACCAAATTGGTTGTGAACCCGATGAAATTTGCGATTTTCGAACTGCAAGCATGTGACACGCAACCTAGTTTGGTAGCTGGTGCTATGAAGGAGTTTGTTTATTCAGGAAGACCTGACAATCTGTGCATGTCATTTTGCTCTCTAAAGGCGCTGATAGATGCCTCATTTTCTAAAAGCAGCCTAGAAAGGAGTTTTCTTAGAATGGTGGCATTGTGCGATCACAAAGAAGTTGGATCTGATTCAGCTTAGGAAGCTGGATCTCTTGCCACGTTTGACGTTTTGCCAAGAATGACAAGCTGCTTTGGCTTGAACTCCAAGCTGATTCAGAAGGCGACACAAAGGAGTTTTCTTATACCTGCAAACATGGCTCATGCCCCTCATCCAAATTATATGGACAAACATGAAGAAAATCATCAGCCTAAGACGCATGGAGGGCTTGTTATTAAGCACAATGCCAATCAACGCAGAGACGGGAACAAAGGCAGAACAAGCATAATAAAAAAAAGAAAAAAAATGAAGAGGTTTAGTGATGAAATAAGCGTGATGTGAAGGGGAGCACCGAAAGGAAAGTCGACAGAAGAGCCTCTTCATCATGAACCAAAGAAAAGAGGCCACTCCACTTTCAAAAGAACCCATCAACAGAGAAGCAAAACAAAAGAGAGCTCAAGGACTTTTGGCGATGAAAGAAAAAGCTGGAGGGAGATTGGACAGTTGGTCTGCTACTCGGACAAAAGAGGAGCGCCTTTTCCAAAAGGAATGGAGTGAACCTGGCCCTCCACAGAAAAAGGCAATCTCGGTGGAGGATAAAAAAAAAACTGGCCCATGCTGTTTCATGATCCCGGAAGGCTGCTGAGCAAAAAAGTGGGGCATCAATAGGGGGTGACTGTTATTTCTGATGGCGCTGGAGCCGTCCAGAAAGAGAGGGCAAAAAAACAAAAAAAATAGAAATACCATGTGAGAAAAATCAAAGGAAGAGGGGGCTGTGAGTCTTTCGCCGGTGTGACCACCATTGTCGACTCAGTGGTCTGATGCTGCTGAATCACGATTTCTGTTCTTTATTTTGATGATGTCCAGCCAGCCATGACCACGTCTGCCGTTCTGGACCATTGCTTGATATTTAGGACAATCCAGACCTAGTCCTAAGTCCCTGATCCACTGCTCATATTCATTGTCGATCACACCATGCTAGCTGCTCCTTCGACGACACTGAGAATTGTCATTAGCAAGCCCTCAATTCCATCGGCCGAGTTGCTGCTTTGTTGAATTGCGCCTAAGCCACCATGAGCTCGCCATGAGGACAATCACGAGTGATCATAAGCATCACCGATCCTCGAATGGGCGCTTCACCAAACTCATCACCAGAGAGATGGGAGACTTTGACAAGAATGATCCGAAATGAAGCTGCCGAGAGCACTCTCACCGCCTACAAAGCTGCTCAGGGCATTGCCAACACAAAACTGGCTCTAGCTCATCCAATCCGGCTTGAACCAGCTCTCAACTTTTCTGTTTTCTACTTTGAGATTTTGAATTCTCCTGACTAGGCTTGCAGTTTGGCCAAGAAGACGGCGCTGAAGGGACTAAAGAAACGCCAAAGCCGATGAACAGCAACAAATAACATCAACAATGGCAAATGGTGGCGGCCTTTGTGGAACCCCCACTCATCTCCCCTTTCTTAGAGGTAAATAGACATCATTAACATTGCAGCCACATAAAACCGCATTACATTCGTTCATGTCTGTTATTATTTGCAGTATGTAATCTCAATTTAGGGTCTTTCTTGTGCCATCTCCTTGTGTCTCCGTAACTTCATCGTGGTGTGTGATCTGGCTCTAGCTGCACCTGTACCTACACCACTACTCCAATTGTTGCATGCGCTAGGAAGTGTGTGTGTGTGTGTATATATATATATATATATAAGATAAGCCAAAGTGTGTAATCTTATGTCCAATTCGTGAGTTCAGGGCCTTGATTCTTAGTCTTGGTTGATGGGTCTTTCAAAAGTTTGGTTTTGAGGGAGGGGGGAAGGATTTATGTAACGGTTTTGTCTGTGATGTTACATGAGGATGTGACTTGGGACGTTCATTACGATAGCTCCATTTGTGTCGCTTGGGTATCAATGAAACTGCAGGAATTGTAACTCTTTTTCATGAAGGTTCAATTTTGACGCTGAGCTCATAGTGATAATAAAAACAAAAATAATAATAAATAAAAATTGAAAACAAAAACGCAATAAAAAAATCCCAAAAAAAATGATGAATGAAAAATTCATAAGAATCATAAAAAATTATAAAAAAGATAATAATTTTAGAAAAATTCTAAAAACTAGAAAACGGGTCATTTTGACTGGTCAATCCTATTTTGATGAATTTCCTTCCTAATTTTTTCAAAATGACGATTTTGCCCCTTATGAATAAATTGTACTGGAAAATTCTGAAAAATTCTGAAAAGTCCCAAAAACTAGGAAATAGGCCATTTTGATTAGCCAATCCTATTTTTGATTAATTTCCTTCTTTATCTTTTCAAAATGACGATTTTACCCCTTATGGGTAAATTATCCCGGAAAATTCTGAAAAATTCTGAAAAATCTCAAAAACTAGGAAATGGGCCATTTCGACTGGCCAATCCTATTTTTGATGATTTTCCTTCATGATATTTTTAAAATGATAATTTTACCCCTTATGGGTAAATTGTTTCGAAAAATCCTCAAAAATTGCAGAAAATGGGAAATAGTCAATTTTGATTGGCCAGACCCATATTTTGTGATTTCGACCCCCATTTCTTCATGAAATGACAGTTTTACCCCTTATGGGTAAATTGTTTCCAGAAAATCAGAAAAATAATTCAGAAAAATTCTCAGAAATTATGGAAAGCAAGGAATGACCACATTCAACTGGTTTGACTTGCTTCCACTTCCCGATCCTTGAGAAATGACCATTTTACCCTTCTAGTCAGTTTGACCCAAACTTTTCCCAATCATCCAAATGATTTTTCATGAAATAAAATGGTACCGAAAGGCCGTTAGAGTGATCTAGCATAACCAAGTCCCCGAACTCATTTTCTCTGGTTCATAGAAATAAATTAATTCTCCCGTTAATTTATTTAGGTGTCTGATCAGCATACCAAAAATAATTAGTGGCGACTCCAAATTCAAAAATCATTTGAATAAAAAACTAAAGTTGTGATTCGGTAGGACTTGGAGGGTCCGCATTAGGTTAGTCAATTAACCTGATAATCTGTTAACCCGAATTAAAAATTAATCTCTTTTTGGGTCGCGATATTCCCTTGTTCATTTGAGTATACTTGCGCCATAGGAAGAGAACCAGAGTTGGTTCTGAGTTTGTCGGGTCAAATAGGTTGACCGGGTCGGGTCAACTCGACCCGATTGACCCAATTTGATTGAAAATGGAAAATTAGCCATAATTCTATCAAATTTTTTCAAATTAATGTCAAAATCGAACTTAGGATCATGAGTTCTATTAAGAAATGGTTTTCTCCAGAAATTTTCAAATATTTTACAGAAAAACCCCAATTTTTAAATTTGACCCGAAGACCCATTTTGCAAAATCCAAACTCTTAATGGCCTTTTTTGTAAAAATTGACATGACCAGTGGATTCAGAAGGCGAAAAGCTAGGGGTTGACGTGCCTTGATTTTCGATTTGGTCCCTAGAAAGGTTTTAATTTCATTTTAAGCATTTTTAAGGACTAATTTGAAAAAGTTCAAATTATGTTTCGGTCCTTTTTGTGAAATTGGACAATTCAGTGAACTTTTGGACTGGATTATAATTTTGGAAAATAGACGGGGATGACACAACTCCAAAAAATGCAAAAATGCAAAATTATAGAGCTAAAATGAAATTTCCAGAATTTTGCAAATAATCTGAAAATGAGATTAACAAAGAAACTCTCAATTATAGATTGAATTTTTTCAAATTTATTCGGCCAAAATGAAGGGAAAATTAAAATTAAAATATTGG
>JAGVVM010017613.1:0-13697 GCA_019149425.1 Psidium friedrichsthalianum
TGCATTGCTAGGTCCATGCGTACACATGGTCCTCCGGGGTCTTGTTCTTCAAACTTGCCGATCTCCGACTTTCCCGTGTTTCTCATTGTAATGCGCAGAGCTTAATTTCATGGAGAGCCAGTTGCTCTTTTTTGTTATGCGTTATTAATGGCTCAGATTTGGCTTTTTACACTACCCTGTATTTTACTTAACATTTTTACCTCTCAGGATGACTTGTTAGTCATACTCCTTGATAACGGAATGAGAGAAATGTTTCTCATCGTGCGCGGCTCTATTTTTTTTTCGACCCCAGTGTCTATCCCTTTCACTAGCTGAAGACTTTAAGGACTGGAAATGCTGGGTTTGAATTCTCTCATTGAGTTCTTTGTTAGCTTTACTGCAGTAACAATGGATATCAATACAATTAAAGAAGCATTCTGGCGGCTAGGCCACGCCCCACGCGTAGCCACCCCTTGAGCCTTAGTGAGCCTCAGTCGCTGATGAAATTTAATTACAGATCCGACGTACCTTTCGTCAGCGTGCTAATAATGAATCCCGACCACCGTTTGCGTGCCCACTTCCACTCATGCTTTTTCTCTTTTCCTTTTCTTCGTTTTTGCGTTTTCTAGGCGTTTTTTTCGTTTTCTGTCGCCCGGCGTCCACGGACTTTTTTTTGTGTCCCGGCATTCGGAAACCAGAAGCCCGTAGTGTTGCAGCCATGCCTTGTAAGCGGTTTACAGAAATGCCTGTGGGACCATGCTCGTATAAAAATCGTGGTCCTCCAAAATCATCCACGTGGTCCGACTATCCGAGAAAGTTTAAACAAACGGGCAGGCCTTTGATGGTATTTTATACAACCGAACGACGTCGCCGCCCCGGTGTGTTTTTGATCGAACGTTGCTTGCTACAATAGACGTTCTGAAGATACGAAATCTATACTTTTTCCAAAAAATCCCAGGACACTCCGATTACGAGTTACAAATGTGCCCCCAATTCTTGAGTCCGCATCCGTTCATTACCCCCCTATCCAAAATACATGGCCCGTACGTGGTGCTGATTGCCACGATTCTGTCTCCGGGACTTTTCTTCGCTTTGCCCCCCCAGTGCTAAATTGGCTAAGGCATCGGCAGACTTCATTCTTTCTCTATTCCACTTTAAGGTTAATTCCACTGATGTGATTGCTGACCTGATTTTAACACTCTCTCCCGTTCTGCGGTACCTGTGATTCCCTTCCCTGCAAATAGTGAGAAAATAATTAGTATGTGATCTAAAGAGGTCAGTCCATGACTCCTCTAGTCCAAATTTTATCTTTTCAATTTTAGGAGGAAATAGAGAAAATTTTTCTTAGAAAAACATGGCTGATAATTTCTTCAGAAAGAATTTTCTATGCGGGTCCTTTTATAACTTGAAAAATGTAATGACCCCTTTTGCTATTTGGCACCACTTTCCGATGGAATTTTTCTCTTCTTTTATGAAAATGCAAGTGTTCCAAGGTTAAATCGGTCAAGAAAATATTATTTCTATTGAAGCAAGGACAAAAGGTTCCCAGAATCCTTTATTATTCACAAAATTTCCCATTCCAGAGAGAACTTTTTTTGCATTCATCTCTTTTTAAAAAATGGGACACGAAATTTTAATTTTTTATTTGTTCTTTGAAAAAAAATGGACCATTCTGTGTTCGGTTTAAAATTTAACTGACACTAACATGGTACGCGTCCTCACCATAAAATTCAATATGACGTTAGAAAACCTTAGTACTTTCCATCCACCGTACCAACTCCCATTATGAGTCCCACATACGACCATGCCCCCATGGGATTCGATGAGTTTAATCTTAGAGCCTCTCCATACTCTAAAGGCTTGACAAATTGAAGCGAAGGACTTACGGCAAGGTCGAAATCTGCGCACATAAGCTCAAGATTCGCCGTGAGTCCCATGACGTAACCAGGATTACCCCCCCGGCCCTGCTCCTCTCCCACTTCGGCTGCTCGAAGCTAAAAAATTAAACACCACCACTGCTTTGGTAATCTTACCACTTCATGAGCGCTAACTTTTAAACTCATTTTTGACAAGAGGGTCGGAATTGAATCTGGGCTAATTTCGACGTGATCTCACGCCGAACGCCTAAAACCAAATCACAATACCATCCTAAAACTAGTGGCCCAGGTCCGGCCATGGGACGTGTGTGATGTAGTGCTAAAGCAATTATATCATGCACAGCAATTAAATTCAAACACCGCTTCAAAAATGTGCACAAAATTTAAATTCAATTCCCATACATCAAACCTACAAAACAAGGGGTTAGCCAAACACTCCACCTCTTATGACTCCAATCTGCAAAACCATTTAACACCTAAAGGTTAGAATTCCCTCCCGCAAAACCAAAGTTTGACACCTATAATTCTTCAAATCTCAACAAGTTACTGTGTGAATGACAGTATCTACATGCATTGTGTGAAACTCGTATTATTGAAAGGGTAATATGTTTTCAAACATGCTTCAGTTCAGTAAAATTTGTTCTGATCACATCTTATATTGGAGAGAAGAAACAAAACAAAGTTTTATATAAAGCTCATCGAGCTAAGCAAACAGAAGTTTCAGTAATAGTCAATCCACCAACCAGCTCCACAACATCCAACAAAGTTTTCTCCTCAAACCAAGTAAGTTTACAGTTACTTCTACAATCTCCATCAGAAACTAACTGCAGGGTCGCACCAACACGCTCTCGACGCATCCGGAGGAAGCTCATATACGTCTCCCTGTATAACCAGTTCAACTAGTTAACAGGACAAATCTAAAAGACATATCTAATCGCAAAATTTTAACGAAAAAACCTACTTCAATCAAGCTCAGAGAGCGTGGCGCATCTCCGAAGCAAGGAATAGGTCGTCGCACTTAACCTCCGCTCGTCGTCCACTGTGTCGCGACCTAAAAAATTTTCCAATTTTAAAGTTGATGGATTACCATGTTAATTAATTGAATTACACTAGCATAGCTCGAACTCTCCCGAGTTCTAACCAAATCGTGACACTTAGGTTCAATTTCATCAAAAGAAGGATTTATCTTGGAGTCGCCACTAATCATTTTGGGTAGGTTGATTAGACACCTAAATAAAGCATCGGGAGAATACTTTATTCCTACGAACCAGAGATTAAATGAGTTCGGGGACTTGATTACGCTAATTTTTCATTAACGCCCTTTCGTTACCAATTTCATTGAAAATGTTCAATTTGCATTTTGATGAATTTTTCACTTGAGGTTCAAAGGTGCATTCTTTTTTGGGTTTTCTTTTTATGAATTTTTTTAGATTTTCGATGTATTATATATAAAAAAAAAATCACCCAAAGCAAACAAAGATGTGAAGAGAGGGCAGGTAAGTAAACTACCCTAAGGACTGTTAAAATAAAACCCGCAACTCGTCGGGCAAATAATTACAGACCAATTAAATAAACCCGAGACATGATCGGGAATACACAAAAATGGACCGGAATGGACATCGATCAAACACCCGTCGCCCAAACTTCGTGGGTCGGGAGTACAACAAAACGGACCGGAATGGACATCGGTCATCTCCAGTCTTCATAGCATCGGGCCAAAGCCAAATGAAAATAATGAACTATCTAATCGGACATGCACAATCACCAATGAGTTAAGACAATTCAAACGCTCAAAGAAAGTGTAACACGTGCTGATTAAACTTCATTGAGACCATTTTTACATTTTCCAATGTATTAACACAAAAAATATACGAATTAAACCATACTGTCCATGAACATTCTTAGGGAGAAAGCAGTAACCATAAAATACAAAAGAAATAATGAAATGTATGCAAAAAATTCTGAGATTTTTTATGTGGATGGGAAAATGTGTCGTTGACAACTTTCATGTTTTACATTCTTATTGAAGAGACACTCATTTTCGTGTAGAAAATGGTCTTTCATGAGAGCTCAGCAGCAAACAAACGAATTTCACAGAACAGACATACTTTCAGGATTAAACTCAAATGGACACTCAAATCTCAAAATTAATGCACAAACTTTCCAGTCTACTAACAAAACCCCAATGAACAACTTTCATTTTTTGTGAAGTTTCAAAAGAAAGACTTTAAACATGAGATAACTACGAATCAATATGACCACGCACAAAAATACTCAGACTCAAGACGCCAACACAGATTGCATGATTTCATTAAATGCATTAAAAATACGAAACTGCATGAATATTTTTGTATTTTTTATATGTTATGCATTAAGATCTTATGAACAAATGTCATGAAGAGGTCTTTATGAAACGAAGTCTAGAATAACCCATGAAATCATTAGCGTGAAAGGTCAGATTAGAAAAATTCCATCTCAGGTTCTGATCACCATATTTCCAGATTTCTGCTCTCAATTTCGGGACCCTTTGGCATAGCAAACGACGTCCATTTTCGCGCCATAATATATCAAATCGAAGATCTCGAAGTCATCTACGAATGTTCAGTATATTTGTTTTCGAGATTTCGTCATCTAAACACGAAAAATTGAGTTACCAGATAATTGCACATGCTGATGCGCCTAGAGCTCGTTGGAGATGAATCCGTCGCGTCGCCAAGGCTTGTTCCACGGCGGCGAATTTTTCTCTCTCAAAATTTTTTCTCTTGAAATCTCTCTAAAATTTTTTTTCTCTCCCAAAATCTCTCCTCAAGTTTTCTTCAATCTCCAAAGTCTTCCTAATTTCTCTCTAATCTCTCCAAAAGTCCCCCCTTCAAGGCTCTCATTCTTCCTCCTTTTATAGCCTACTCCCCCATCTTCCTTTCTCTATCTTCATCTATCATTCTAATTTTTCCACTAACTTCATCTCCCTTCTAATTCCACCTTCTTCCCTTCTTTATCTCCATCTCCCCTTCTAATTCCACCATCCTCCATTCTTTATCTCCATCTTCCCTTCTAATTCACCATCTTCCATTCTAATCTTTCAATCTCCCATTCTAATTCTCATCTTCCCTTCTAATTCTACCATCCTTCCATTCTCCAACTTTCCTTATCCATCTTCCTTTCTAATTTCTCCACTATCCCTAAAATTTTATGTATTTGCAATTCAGCCCCTGAAGTTTTATGTATTTGCAATTCAGTCCCTGAAGTTTTATGTAATTTGCAATTCAGTCCTGTGGAAAATTTCTTTTAAGTTCAAAACTTCATAAGCCTTTCGGCACACCTCCCTCACGCTCAATCCAATCGTTTGTCAATTTAAGCTCAAATCTCCGTCGTTAGCCATAATAAAATGCATGACCGACAAAATTAATATGCAAGGCATGAAAAAATTAATTTTTGGTTGAGAAACAAATCTCATTTTTTTTTCTGTACTTAAGTGAATGAATTTTAAAAAGTCAAAATTTAGGCGTCAACCACTGCAGCAGAGCGAGGAGCGCGTCAACCTGCTTCATGCTGTACAGGTAGAGGGATTCCTTGGATGCGATCTCTTCAGCCACCCTACCCATTCTCTGTTGAGCCGCGGAGGCTTTCATTTGCAGCAGCAAGCGAGTCTCGCCTGAAAGAGAAAAGGCACACATGAAGAAATCATTATTTACTAACTTCATCACAGATTTTAAGACTTACTTCTTGTTCCGAGCAAGCTCACTGACTCGGTCGTACCTCCCTTCAGCCTCTCCTAACTCCTTGACGGCCCTCTCTAGCTGGAAGGCGAGTGCAGGACGGTAGTCGGGTCCACGTGCCATGACGAGGGAGCTTGTTTGCAAAAAGGAAAGAGGAGGGTGTTATGGAGAAGACAAGACAAATCCAAAATGAAATAATCATCTATGCAGTCAAGGAATAGTTGACTGCATAGACCAATTGCTTAACCCCATAACCCTCCCCCATTCGCATGAACAACAAGCCAAAGCCAAAGAAACTGCAGAGAACCTCGCAACAGCAACAGAGCACCAACTAATCAAAGAAGAACTTCAATCTACAACCATCAGCATCAACTAACCGAAGAAAAACTACAATCTACAATCGTCAATGCATCCACATGCAGCAAAAATCACCGAAATGCACGGAAATGGAAACTACAGACAGCAACAGAGCCTCAACTAACCAAAGCAGAACTCCAATCTACAATCATCAGCGTCAACTAACAAGAAGAACTACAAATGCAGCAAAAAATCACTGAAATGCACAGAAATGGAAAACTAACGCTAATTGATGACTGAAATTAGGAAGAGGAAGTCACTCACGGGGAATCTACCACGAGCTCGTAAATCAGCACTGCAAATCAGAAGAAGAATGATCAGCATCAACTAAGTGAAGAAGAACCACAATCTACGGTGATGAGCATCGACACGCAGCAAAAATCACTGAAATGAACGGAAATGGAAATCCAACGCGAATTCACGAGGAAGAGGAACGTCACTCACCAGAATCTGCCACGAGCAACTAAACCGGCACTGCAAATCAGAAGAAGAATGATCAAAGATGGAGGAAAAAAAGAAGGATTCGCACGTTTGAGTAAGGGAAGAAAGCGAGCGATCGTCGTCGTGAATGGGTGTCTGTGAGAGAAACAGAGAGCGGGGAGGGGGAAATGAGTCGAGGCGCGCACCTAAAAGAGGAGAGTGCTGATCAGTTTGAATTGGACGCGGCTGATACTTAAGTACTTTGGCGAATCCGTCGTCGTTTTTGCCGGTTTCTTTATTTTTCCATGGGTCATGACAATAATTTCTATAGAAGAAGCATTAAGGAAAGCGGAAAAAAAAAAAACAAAATATAGAGCTGGCAAAGCAGAAGTATTAGGAATAAAAAAAAGAAATAGGTCGTTAATAAAGAAGAGGGGGGTTAATAAATATACTTAAATCGGCAAATTAAGAAATTTAAAAGTCGTTTCCTGCACTCACCGTCGGCCAGGCCTTATCGGGCATGAGCGGTCTCTCGGTGTTCATCAGCGACATTCGCAATTGCTAGAACAAGGAGCAAGAGAGGCTTCGCGTGGACAAGGAGCTCTCGCCAACATTCGCACCCGCTTTAAGGACGAAAAGGTTAGGGTTTCTTCCACTGATACTAGTGCTTAACGTGCAGTTTGAATTTTGTTCGAATTTTGCGTCGTTGGTTGGTTTTTCCAGCGCTTCTGGGGTCAGACAGGGGAAAAAGGAATTCAGTGTTGCGCGGTTGTAGTTGCCCTGCGCTTTTGCGGGGGATTTTGTCAATGCTCGTGTTCATTTGAGATATTGTGAGCTATGAATGCTGCTACGCCGTGGTTGCTCCTTAGTACTTAATCCCAGATGACCTCAAGCTGTATAGTTTATTTGGCTTGGCTGATTACAAAGATTATTTTGTCGTTGCAAGTTTATCGAATTCCTGGCAGTAAGCTATGTGCCGGAAGCTCTGTTTTGATTGCTTGTTCTGGCGGACTGACGGGGAGCGAGATGATCAGGTAGTGCCTTCTTTAACAACTCTTGGGTTTAGACGGTGGAAAGGCGGAGCATGGCTTTAAACTGGATGCTGGATCGAACCTGATCAATAACAACGTGGTCTCCTCCAGTCCTGGCAGTTGAATGGTTTTCGTTGCCTGAGGAGAATGGATACCCCAATAGCACTAGCTCCGTCACGTATTCTGACAAAGTAGTTATGGGTGTTTATGATAGAAAAACAAAAGATGATACATGAGGAGACTTCAGAAGCGGAATTGGAATTGATCAAAATAAGTGGAATTTTAAGCTTTTCCCAGTTTTGATAAATCTGATTTTGGGGTGTATAACAGATGGTGGTCCCATCATATTTTCTTTTTCTTGTGTGTGTGTGTGTGTGTGTGTGTGTGTGTGTGTACCCACCCAGGGGTGGCGGGGGCTTGTTTTTGGTGGGTTGCTGATGAGAGTGACAAAATTGATGCATTCTTATCTTGGTTGGGAGTTGGAGATATTTTGAGCTCTTTTGCTCTTCAGTGTTTCACAAATCCTAGACAAGTCCTTACCCAAAAATATATGTATATCCTAGACAAGTACTTGTGGGGGGCGTTTAATCGGGGATCAATGAAGATTGGGGATTCCATTGCAATGTCCTGTCGTCAGTTTTCATCTGAGGATCCTTGACAACACGAAATGTAGCATTGCCCTGTAGAGTAGCTTTCTTTGGAATTGTTGCTAGAGAATCTCTTCCTTCATCTAATTTTCTGAATGGATGGAAGACTCTGCTAAATGCTCTCTTTCTGGCAAAAATGTATATACACCTACGGCGCACGGATGAGAGGCGCATTTACTAAATCGCAATATTCAGATTGAGTTTTCTCCTGCTGTGCCCATCAATAGTGGGGTGAGAGGAGATATTGATGATTTTCTGCTTGGAGGGAAGGAAAAGAAAGTAATTTCCTAATCATCCCCTGTACTTCTTCCTTTGTTCTGCTTTATTTTTTCGAGAGTATAGAGCAAGATAAATTGAGGATTTACTACGTTTATCCAAATTCAGGCCTGTTGTTCTGTCTGCGTGCAATTACACTTATGGGGGTTCTTGCTGCGTGCCAATGCCACTTTCATGAAGATTGGACATTCTAGTCAGATTTTAGGTTATCTTTCTTTTCATGTGGATTTCATCTGACAGTGGTAACAAGCACTGGCATGAAAGTAAGATGATGGGAAAGTAGTTCGGAGAGATCATTTCCTGTGCTTCTCAATTTGACATCATAATTCTTATCAACTATAGTCTATATTTATGCTCTGTATATAGGATTCTTTGAACTTTAGGTCGATAAGCTCATGGGTTATTGTTGTCATCCGCCAATGTTCTTCAAGATTTTGCTTGTCATTGCAAAAACTAAATGCTCCGTTTGTTGATTTGGCAGCGATTGAGGCCTTAGGAAAAGACGAAGTATGTTTGGAAGATGCTGTACATATATATGCTTGGTTATGATGTAGATTTTGGCCACATGGAATGCACCAAAATATCTTGAAAAGCAGGTGAAGTTCTAACTTTTCGTTGCAATCCTTTCACAATGTTGTATTTGCTTAACTCTCAAGCCAGAATGTTAGTGTGAGGATCTTCTTGGATAAGTCATGACAATGGGTCGGTTGCTGTCCAAATTCTAGGAATTCTAGGATAAATAAATGAAGATAACCGTTGAGATAGTATTTTGCTTGTGTTAAGATTGAAGCTACTAATGTATCGAATAAAACAATAGAGATCTATAGTGTCGCTGAAACTAAAGTTTAAGCTAAGTCGGAACTTGACTTAATCTTAGTTAGTATCTATTAGGATATGAATAACTAAGAGATTCCAGCATTGGATAATTGGTAGAATCTTCTTCAGTGGTGTTACGTTTAGGAATTGTTACAGTGAAAGGATGTTTTGTCTTATTCATAAAAATAGTATTATACAATTAACTTAAAAAACCCTCCTAAAGACCACTTTACCCTTAATACTTCTAACACTCCCCCAAGCTGGAGCTAGATATCAATCATGCTAGCTTGTTACAAATATACTCTATCCTCCCGCTGCCCAGAGATTTAGTAAAAATGTTCTGCAAGTTGTTCACTAGTTCTAACATGATTGGGAAGAATCAATTCCACTTTGTAGCTTCTCGTCTAATAATGACAATCGACCGTCGATGTTGTTTTGTTCTCTCATGAACACGGGATTGGAAGCGATATGTACTGCAAGCCTTATTGTCACACCATAAAGACATAGGAAGTGAAGCTCTTAAGCCTAACTCAGTCAACAACTGCTGAATCCACACTAATTCACTTGTCGCTTGGCCATGGCTCTATATTCTGACTCAGCACTGGAGCGGGCAACAACACTCTGTTTCTTACTCTTCCATGACACCAGATTTCCTCCAACCAATACCAATAGCCAGTAGTGGATCTCTATCATCTGGAAACCCTGCCCAATCAGCATCAGAATAATCCTTCAACTCTACTGTGACCATGATTTCGATAAACAATCCTTTTCCTGGAGTCTTCTTCAAGTACCTTAAATTCTGATTACTGCATCCCAGTGAGAAGTACGAGGAGAAGACATAAACTGGCTTACCACACTAACTGGAAAGGCAATGTCTGGTCGAGTAACTGTGAGATAATTAAGTTTGCCTACCAATCTTCTATATCTCTCAGGATTATCAAGTAGTTCTCCACCCTCTGCAACCAGTTTAACTCCTTGTTCCATGGGTGAATCAAGAGGCTTTGACCCAAGCATACCTGTCTCGTTGAGTAAATCCAAGACATATTTTCGTTGAGACAGAACAATACCCTTCTGTGACTGTGCCACCTCAATTCCTAGAAAATACTTTAATTTTCCTAGGTCCTTAGTCTGAAACTGTTTCTGAAGATAGATCTTTAGTTCAGCTATTCCAACTAAGTCATCTCCTGTGATGATAATATCGTCCACGTACACAATCAAGAATAATTTGCCTCCCTTTGACTGCCTATAAAAGAAAGAGTGATCATTGTCACACCTAGACAGTCCAAAAGAGAGTACAGCTTCAGAAAATCTTCCAAACCATGCCCGTGGAGACTGCTTCAAACCATACAAAGATCTTTTTAGTTTACAAACCATTCCTCCAAACTCCCCCTGAGCAACAAACCCTGGAGGTTGCTCCATATAAACTTCCTCATGTAAAGTACCATGCAAAAATGCATTCTTAACATCAAGCTGAAATAAAGGCCAATGATAGGTGGTAGCAAGAGAAATCAAAATACGAACAGAAGTGAGCTTGGCAACAGGAGAGAAAGTATCCAGATAATCAATCCCATACACCTGAGCATACCCTTTAGCAACAAGTCTCGCTTTTAAGCGAGCAAGAGAACCATCGGGATTAACTTTCACAGCATACACCCATCTACAGCCAATAGCAGTTTTGCCTGAAGGAAGAGGTACTAAGTCCCAAGTTTGATTAACCTGTAGAGCCTTTAATTCTTCTTCCATTAGCTGTCCTCCAGCCAGAATTTGTAAAGCTTCAGAGACAGACTTGGGAATAGAATATTGGTCAATGGTAGTTAAAAGGGAGCAAAAAGAAGGTGACACAGAAGAGTATGAAATAAAATTGGCAATAGAATGTTGAGTGCAAGCACGTGTACCTTTTCGATGGGCTATGGGAAGATCAAGATCAGACACATGAGAAGAGGCAACTACTGGCGGATCTGGTACGGAAGAGATGGAGCTGTGACAGGAGGAAGGGGGGAAGTATGAACCCGAGGACGCCGAGTATAGACCTGTAGAGGAGGTGATTCCTTGTAGATGCAGATGAAACATCTGGAATAGTTGACCGAATAGTGGTCACATGTAATTCATCATCCAACTCAGACACAGTAATTGGAACATCATGATATGGAGTGGACTCAAAGAAAGAGACATCAGCAGTCATAAAGTATTTCTTCAACAATGGAGAATAGCATCGATACCCCTTTTGAGAACGAGAGTAACCAAGAAACATACATTTGATAGCCTTGGGATCAAGTTTGATACTCTAGGGCGATGATCACGAACAAAACAAACACAACCAAATACACGAGGTGGCAAGGCAAATAGTGGCTGATTTGGAAACAGGATAGAGAATGGAATACCACCTCGCAAAACAGACGAAGGCATGCGATTAATGAGATAACATGCTGTTAAGACAGCATCGGACCAAAAGGTTTTAGGAACCTTCATCTCAAATAACATAGATCTAGTAACTTCCAATAAATGTCTATTCTTCCTTTCTGCAACACCATTCGTTGTGGTGTATCAGGACAGGAAGATTCATGAATCATACCATGCTGTGTCATAAAGTCAGAAAAAGTTGTAGAAAAGTACTCCTTTGCGTTATCAGACCGCAAAACTTTAACATGCACACCAAACTGGGTAAAAATTTCAGATATAAATGCACGAAATATAGAAAACAACTCTGAACGATCTTTCATTAGATATAACCAAGTAACTCTGGAATAGTCATCAACAAAAGTGACAAAATATCTAAACCCCAAATTGGAAGTCACATGACATGGACCCCAAACATCTGAATGAACTAGTGAAAAAGGAGACGCTGTTGTTTAATGACTCGAGGTGGATAACTAACACGATGCAACTTGCCAAGTTGGCATGACTCACACTCTAAACTAGAAAGAGACTTAAAACTGGAATCCATATCTGAAGACTGTGAAGAGAAGGGTGGCCAAGGCGACAATGAATTTGATGCAGAGAAGTAACACCAGAACATGCAAAGGAAGTTGAGTCTTCAAGCACATACAGTCCCCCTTCCTCACGTCCTTTACCAATCGTCCTCTTCGTAGCCAGATCTGGAATATACAAGAATCGGGATAAAATGTTACTGAACACTGAAAGGCTTTAGTTAACTTACTAACAGACATGAGATTAAATGGAAATTGTGGAAGATAAAGAACAGAGGACAGAGGTAAAGAAGGAGTTGGATGAACTGTGCCAACTCCCTTAACATGAGTAGACGAACCATTGGCTAATGTAACTGTGGATGAAGATGGAGCAAGAGAGAAAATATACCTGAAATACCTGACATGTGATCAGACGCCCCCGAATCAATGACCCAAGGGCGAGAAGCAGCTGAAACACATGCAGTAGCATTACCTGTCTGTACTAAAGTAGCAGTGGAAGAAGTAGGCTGTGAACTCTGGGGACTTATTGTACTGGGCAAACTCCTCTTCAGACATAACCACTACCTTGCCCTCAGAAGACTGTGAAAAAAGAATCCATACTAGAAGCAGTATTTGCAATTGTTGTTGTCCTGGTCTCCCATGTAACTTATAGCAAAATTTCTGAATATGACCAGGTTTGCCACAATAATGACAAATCCTGGCTGGCCTGAGTGTCAATAGATGGTTGAGGTTGTCCATAAAGATGTGGTTGGCCTTGGCTTCTCCCTACTCCTGTGCCTCGGCCTCCCCCTCGGCCACCACGTCCACTATATCCTCACGAGTTCCTCCATCACTCCTAATCCCAATACCAGGTCGAGAGCGTGATACAAAAGCTGAATTATTTTACCACAGATGTGGAATCTTGCGAAGACTCTCGAGATACCCGAAGAACCCGAGCAAACGTATCTGTGAGTGATGCAATAGTCTCGCCTCCAAGGATTTGAGACCTGACAGTTTCATATTCGGGGCCTAGACCTCCTAAAAATCCCATCACAGCCAATTGTTCTCTTTGAAGTTGCATTTGCTGAACATTAGCCGAAAGAGGGAGAACGGCATTTAATCCTCAACATTCTCTTGAAATCAGCAAAGTACTGTGTGATAGAACGCCCCTGCCTCTCAGATCGATAAAACTCCTGCGATAACTCGTATATTCGGGAGAGATTATTTTGGGCCGAATACAATATATCCAAATACTCCCACAGTTCTTTAACTGTATCAATATGAGTTACTAAATCCACTATATTATTCTCCATAGAATTTAGCATCTGATCAAGAATACATGCATCAATGACATCCCAAGTCTCATCATCTATGGGCTTAGGCTCAGTTAAGTGTCTATGTTAATTCCTGCCCGTCAAAGTAAGTTTCACAATTTTCTTCCACTGATGAAAATTAGCACTACCCGCAAGTTCTTATCAGTGATTCGATTAGACGAGGAAGAAATCACCTCAGTCATCATACTATTATTCTTCTCAGAACTACCCTCAACTGTACTTGAATTGTTATCACCCATCCGTAATCAATCAATAATCCACCAAAAAATCCAAAAATTCACCACAGCCCCAAATAATCAATCAAATCCTAAATAATAAACCCAAAGAAAAACCAAAAA
>JAGVVM010017614.1:0-13604 GCA_019149425.1 Psidium friedrichsthalianum
AGAGAGATGCCCCCCCCTTTTTTTTCGAAAAAGTCCCCCCAACAAGACCTGCTCGCCAAAAAGAAAGCGCACGTGCGGCCCCAATCACTTATTCGAATCCACCGAAAGCAGGGACCATACACCTCAATGTCGTTCCAAATGTAATGAACAAGAAAATATACAGCTATTTTGTCCAGCTCATGATTGTTGACCGAAGTGGGCTCACCACCTCTGAGCCCGCCAATCTCTCTCAGTCCGTGTTCTTTTGTAGCTTTATTTTTCTCTCTTTCTCTCTTCTTGCAAGTTTTATCATCTTCTAAGGCATCTTCGGAACCAGATTTCCCCGAACTGACGAATGCCACTTGCACAAAACTCGTATGAGGTTCAGGTCATGCAGATATTCACGAACTCCTCCTTTTGGTGAAGCTTTTCTTCTTCATTAACTGGCAGGAATGATGTGTGTTGGTGATGATGAGTGAAGACCACGACAAGAGCTCCCTCTAGTGCCGTAACTCAATTAAAGGACACCCAAGAATCTGAAGAAATGATTCAACAGACTGTTGATCCTGTGACGAAAAAAGTCCCTCAATTCGGAAAATCGAACGCGATATGATGAAAAATGCACTATCAAGCCGTTGAAAATTTGGGCTATTATAGGATAATTTCACGACTCCGAAATGCAAATATCGAAAATTACAGAGCTAAAATGAATTTTCTATAATTTTTTTCAATTAACCTGAAAATGAGATTACAAAGTAATTCCCGATTTCAGGATTAATTTTTAGCAGTTTTCTCCAGCCAAACTGAAGAGAAATTAAACGAAAAATACCAGACTCTTTTTTCGTATTTTTGTGGCCTCAAATGCTATTTATTCTTAATATTTTCCTAATTTTTGAAAACATATTAAAAATACAAAATATGAAAAAATTATTTTCTTGTTCAAAAATGGTACCCTAAGTCTTGGCGAAGGCTTCCAAAGTTGATTTTGCAATTTTCTCATTTTTTTTCTTGATTTTTCTATGAATTTTCGAAAATAAAATACATACCGAAAAATAATGAAAATATGAAAAATCATTTTTTGATCAAATTGGTTTCCTAGGCTTGGACAATGGTCCCCAAAGTTATTTTTTTAATTTTATAAATTTTTAGTGGATTTTTTATAAATTTTAAATAGAAAAATTGATTAAAATTCAAGTGTCCACAACAGTCTATTCATTATGCTTGGTGAGCTCAGGGAAAACATCATTATGTGCTATTGCACATCACTTGTAATAAATTACTATTCTATCGTTATAATGAATTGCTAATTTCTTCCAATAACCAATCACAACCATAGTAATTTGATGTCGCATCAAATAAGAGCACGATATTCTTCTCCATACTAAATCAAGCGCAAAGGTTTTTTTTTTCTTGCTAATGGTAAGGTGAGTTACCTAGAAGAAGCAATAGCATGTATTTAAGGGTGAACACAGTCCAGGTGGGCGATTTCCCCCCATAAATTAGGAATCGCCCACTAAGGGCTGGTTCCAAAAAATTAAAATCGAGAACCACCTATTGGTTCCATGGTTCCACTTGGGAATTGGACTGCTCGTCTGTTCTAGTCCCAGTGGGTCTATGGAAACCAGTCCCACCAAGCAAATGGAGGCGATCGAGAGTGAGAGAGGGAGGCAAAGATGATCAAAGGCACGACGTGAGCCAACGGGAGCTGAGACTTGAGGCCTTGAACCGATGGGAGTGAGAGTTTGAGACAAGATGAGCGAGTTTCAAATTAGGTATTTTAGATTTGTTTAATTTTTTTAATTGTAAACTAATAATGTATTACATACTATCGGTCTAGTCCAAGTGGGGTGTGGCTTTGTTCCACATGTGGAATCAGGAACCGAACCGGCTCCATTAGGAACCATTGGTTCCGAGCTGATCTGGCTTAGTTTCAAGCGGTTCTAGGTGGCTCCCGGTTCCTTTGCACATCCTTTGCATATATTGGAGCGATGATGAGAGGGTTACTAGCCCAATTAGGATCTGAATAAACCATCATATATAGGCAGTGAGCAAAAAGTGAAGACCATGAAATAAGATACATAATGAAGATTCAAAAGTAGTAATAAAGTGTGTGTCATACGTGATGCAATCATGAAACCGATTGATATGTGACAACCTAGCAATGTCAAGACAAATAACAATGAAATATATAAGACATATAACTAGCTGCCAATAGAGTGTAGGATTTTGAAGAAGAGTCTCACTTTTCTCATCAAATTTGGCATTAGTCCCAATAAGAGTTGTTACATATTGTTATCAATGAGTCCTGCTCGAGAAAGATCACTTGAGAAATAGAATCGATCACATATTTCACTTGAGAAAGTTGATAGCCGAAGGAATTTGAAGCGACCTCCAAGCCTAGAAAATACTTAAGTCGTTTATCTTTCCTTTCAAATTGTTGACTGATATATTATTGGAGTTTGTAATACCAATATAAACTCACCAATAATAAACATGTTGTCCGCATACAATAGTATGAATATAAACACTCAAGATATTCGTTTGAACAAAGAGAGCAGGTCTAGGGGGTGGATGGAAAGACAAAACGTTCCATGGTGGAGCTAGATTTGGATACCATGCATGAGGAACTTATTTCAATCATATATGCTTGACGTGATTGACACACTTTGTTAGAAGGATGAATGTATCTAGGAGGAGGTTCGATATGAACTTCTTCAGTAAGATCTCCATTGAGGAATGCATTTTTAACATCCCGTTGGATAGTGTCCATTTGTGGAGCAAATTTCCCATCATAGTCAATTCTACACTCCTAAGTAAAGCCTTTTACTACTAGCCAAGCTTCGAAGAGTTCCAGAGTATCATCTATTTTTGTTTTGATCTTAAACACCAACTTACAACATATAACAGACTTTCCCACTAGGGAAATTACCAAATCCCAAGTATGAGAATTGTCTAAAGCCTGCAACACATCTGTCATTGCTTTTTCGATAGAGGATTTAAGTACTAGCTCCTTTATAAGTATGAGGCACATGAAAAGAAGCATATATAGTGGAAATCGTGAAGCTAAGCATAAGGTTAACCTACACAGGTGGAACAACAAATAGGAGAAGAAGGAATGACAAAGGTGGAGAACCATGGATTGTGCAAACACGTCAGGAGTTGCCAAAGTGGTATCACTAGAAGTACCAACATCAAAATTAGGAGAAGACAACTCCGAAGATGAAGGTTCATGTTACGGAAAACTCCAAGAGATGTGTGAATTCAACGCGAAAATAGCGAACGAGAAAGTAAAAATAAAAATGCACAAGATGCGATATATGTGGGAAAACCCAAAACGAAAAAAAAAACCAAGAAGAGAGAGGGGTTTTCACTATCTTCAATAATGAGTATAAGCATACAATCAAAAATCAAAAATAAAACAAGAAGAAGTGAAAAACAAAGGGTTTTAGGGCAAAAGCGAAAGCAAGCATTACAATATAATATAACAGATCCTTTATAACCCCTTCTAAAAAATCCTAAACAAAAGTGAATGGTTCGAAATAACCATCTACTAATTTAAAGTCAAAATATAACAAATATCCAACCTGACTTTCAAATCTTCAAAAGAGCATTTTATCGAAACTCACAAGACCTCTCTCTCTGACCACAAGAGTAAACCACACAAGGCCACCCACCAAAAGGCAACATCGATAAGCATATCCCTAAGCCTACGTGAGCATACTTGATGTAGGAAACAAAGGATGAAATGCCACCAACTCCGCATAAATAACTCAAATGGCAAAAGTGTCTGTCAAGTCCAAACAATGCTAAACTTGTCAAAGGAACTAGTCTGGTCAACATATCTGCTAGATTGTCCGCTGTAGGTACTTTCTCATTATAACTGTACCCTTAGCAACTCTCATCACGTACAAAGTGATAACAAATGTCGATATGTTTCGTTCTCTCGTGATACATCATGTTTCTTGGTCAACTAGATCGCACTTTGTTATCGTAAAGACAATGGAGGCTCCTTCCTGCTTCACCCCAAGTTCTATAACCAAATGCTTCAACCAAAGAGCTTCCATTGTTGCTTCCGTCACTGCCATATACTCTGCTTCAGTGATAGATAAAGTAACCATGTCTGTAAATTGCTCTCCAACTAATCGTGGAACTACCAGCGTAAAAACATAACCTGTTAAAGATCTCTTTTTATCGAGATCACCTGCATAATCAGAATCAACGAAGCCAACAACAGAATGTCCTATATCACAACCTCTATTAAAAACCAAACCAACATCTGAGGTACTCTAGATATACCGAAGAATCTATTTCACTACTTGCCAATGAGATTTATCTGAATATGCCATATAACTGTTCACAATGCTAACTACGTGGGAAATGCCTGGACGAATTCAAATCATAGCGTAAATAGACTACCGACGGCACTAGAATATGGAACTTGATACATCTCCTCTCCTCTTCTTTGATTTTAGGTGATAAAGAAACAGAAAGTCTAAAATGGGATGCCAAGAGAGTACCTACCGATTTACATTCTTCATGCTGAAACATTCAAGCACTTTCTCAATATATCCCTTTTGCGAAAGGTATAGCTTCCCAACCTGTCTATCTCTACGAATTTCCTTGCCTAAAATTTTCTTGGCAGCTCCAAAATCCTTCATCTCAAATTCCCTGCTAAGTTGCCTCTTCAACAATTGTATCTCTAACATGTCATTTGCTGCAATAAGCATGTCATCCACATACAATAGCAAATAAACAAAAGAACCATCACGCAATTTCTTAAAGTACGCACATTGTCATGCGCACTTCGCAAGTTAGCCATGACTTAACATAAAATTATCAAACCTCTTGTACCATTGCCATGGAGATTGCTTGAGACCATACAAGGAGCGTATCAACCTACAAAACGTGATCTTCTTTATCCTCAACAACGAATCCCTTGGATTGAGACCATATAAATTGTCTCATCAAGCTCGCCATGCAAAAAACCATCTTGACATCAAGTTGCTAAAGTTCTAGATCATAAAGGGCCACTAACGCGAGCAACACACGAATGGAACTACGTTTCACACTGGAGAGACTTCATTGAAGTCTATCCTTTTCTGACTAAACCCTTCTCTACCAAACGTGCTTTGGATCTTTCATCTTCAACCCTAGAATTCCTTCTTTTCTTTAAAAATTCACTTGCATCCAAATCTCTTTTATCCTTAGGCAATTTCACAATGTCCCAAGTTTAGTTTATTAGAAGAGACTCTATCTCTTCATTCATTGCCACAAGCCACTTTTCAGATTTAGAATAAATAATAGCTTCACGAAATGTAGAAGATTCTTTAATACAAACTCTTCAGCAATTGTAAGAGCATATGCTACTAAATCAGTGAAACTATTTCTCTAGGGAGGCTTAATTTGTCTTTTAGCTCTCCCTACAGCCAAAGTCTAAGGTTGTTCTACCTGTTCTACTTCATCTTTAATCAAATTTGAGTCTTGCTGGTCACTATTACTTTCTAACTGATAAGAACAATTTTAGAGGTTCTCTGTGGATGCTCTACACTAAACGCCACCTCTTTCGTTGTATTCTCTTTCTTGAATATCTGTAGACTCACAACTTTTCTCTAATCAAGTATAGAATTTTCATAAAAAATAACATCCCTACTGATTATAAACGTTGGTAATTGAGGGTCAGAGCACACAATCTATATCCTTAACACCATTTGCATACCAACGAAAATATCTTTTTTGGCACTAGGTTCAAGCTTACCATCTTTTACATGATAATAAGCGGGACATCCAAATACTTTTAAAATAGAATAATCAGAAGGTTTACTAGACCATACCTCATTTGGAGTCTTGCATTCATTGCGGTTGAAGGATAATGATTTACTAAATAATTGGATTCTTTCGGAATCATCGGGCTCTTTTCTCTTCAGTTGCCATTTTTCGAGAGAATTGAGCAGAAAGAAAATTGACAAAATTGAGCGAATTTGAGAGAATTGACAGAATTGACAGAATTTGATAAATAGATGAGAGAATTTGACAAAAATTGTGAGGAAAAAATGAAAGGTGAAGATGGGAATTTATAATAGTTTAAGATTATTTAATAAAATTTTAAAAAAAGACAAAATAGCCATTTGGGAACCGCCGGTTCCAGGCCGATTTCAAAAACTATGAATCGGAACCGACCCTGGCCACCTCTAGCCTGAGCTCGACAGGTAGTGTTCCAGCCTTGAAACGGAGCTAAACTTGTGGAAAAGAAGTGTCTTTTGAGTCAAAGACAGTGCTAGCTCCTCTTTCAATGGTTTGAAAATGCATTTGAAAGAAATTGAAGTTCTTTGGAACTTCATGACATGATGATACCCAGAAGTAAGAACCGAGAAAGAGGGCGTTCCGAACAAATCCATTATAATGTTTGGGTGTGGTTCATACTTTTTATCAATATAAAAGCACTGGGGTTCTGCTCCAAGAGACTTTTATAGCTTGAGCTTATATTTCATTAGTAGTTTGGGTTTAGGTTGATTAATAGCTACTGCTATAAATAATCTCTCTCACTTATAATTAAGTAATATAACAAAGAGATAGGAGATACTAATTTTAGTGAATTTTTTTGCTAGATGTAGCTATAGTTTAAGAGTAAACCATAATAAATATTATGTCTCGTTTTGTCTTTCTCGCTTTTAGTTTCTATTTCGTTGTGATTATGCGTCAAATTCTAACATATAATACCAAAAAATGAGATCCAAACCGTAGATGTCAAGGAAAAGTCGATTAAATGACACCGAAGCCAAACCTGCGGACATCAGAAGGATCTAAACCACACTCGAAAGGAAAAAGCACACATTTACGAGAAAGTACGATGTCATTGAAGATTGGCAAAGCTTCGGCATAGGCCAAGCATGTCTTCTTTCTCCACTGTTCTCTCCATCTATGCTCTGCCATATCTTCTTCCAACTTTGGCCACGAGCTTTCTCCCATGTCGCGACCCGAAAGAAATTTTAATTGATCGATCGGGTAACAGATTATTAGGTTAATTAAATTGGCTAACCTAATACGAACCTTCTCAGCCCTACCGAATCGCAACTTTGATTTGTTCAAATGATTTTAAAATTTGAAGTCGCACTAATCATTTTGATAGGTCGATTAGAAACCTAAGTAAATTAGCGGAAGAACTAAATTACTTCTACAAACCAGAGATTATGAGTTCGGGGACTTGGTACACCAGTTAATTAAAACTAATGCCCTTGCGGTACCTTAATTCCATGGATATCCTAATTTTGGCAACTCAAGCTTGTTTTATTTCTAAGACTCTAGTGGGGTGTTCTCTTTTGTATTTTCACTTTTTAAATGGAATGCATGTGAGTGAACATTTTTTTGGTATTTTCAAAGCATTAAAAATTCCCTAAAGCCGAAGGAGGGAGTGAGCTAATGACTCTATGCAGTGTTGCGACGTCTAGCAGGTAGCTCGCCTACTCATTCTGGGGTCTGATGATTCAGAAATTAAATTGCAGAGAGTAAATTTAGCAAAAAAGGACCTCCAATGGGAGGCTCGGCCTTGACTTGACCTACCCATTCTGGGTTTTGATGGTGCAGAAAATTAAATTACCGAAAGTAAAGAATATATACAGAGCCTCCACGAGGGGCTCGACCTTGGCTCGGTCTACCCATTCTGGGGTTTGATGGTATAAAAATTAAATTGCATGGAATTAAATTGCAGTAAATAAAGAACCTCCAACAAGGGGTTCGGCCTTGGCTCAGCCTACCATTTTGGGGTTTGATGGTATAAAAAATTAAATTACATTGGAATTAAATTGCAGTAAATAACGAACCTCCAAGAGAGGTTCGACCTTGGCTCGACCTACCCATTGAGGTTTATGGTACAGAATTAAATTACAGGAAATTAAATTGCAATAAATAAGGAACCTCCAACGAAGGGCTCAGCATTGCTCGACCTACCCATTCTGGGGTTTGATGGTACGGAAATTAAATTGCAGGAAATTAAATGGCGATAAATAAAGGACCTCTAACGAGGGACTCGGCCTTGGCTCGGCCTACCCATTCTGGGATTTGAAGATACATAAATTAAATTGCAGGAAATTAAATGGTAATAAATAAAGGACCTCCAACGAGAGACTCGACCTTGGCTCGCTACCCATCCTGGATTTGATGGTACAGAAATTAATTGCGGGAAATTAAATACGGTGAAATAATACCTTAACGGTGGGCTCTGCCTTCCCATTCTGGGGTTTGACGGTGCGAAAATTAAATTGTGAAAATTAAATGCAATAATAAAGGACCTCCAACGGGTGGACTTGCCCTTTCCATTTTGGGGTTTGAATTTTTTAAAATAAATACAACAAATTAATTCGACAATTCGAGTCAAAAACCACAGACAGATCCTGAGAAGTTGGTGGGCACTTAAGAGCTTATATGGTCAATTTTGTCCTCCTATTGGATTTGCCGTGATATGGAGTTGCACCTGCCCTGACATAAAACATGTGAAAAGGAGTCAATAGAGCAAATATGCGCTCATTTGGCAATTACAATCGGAACAATGAACGGGCACTTAGCTTCAATTTCTTGCAATAGATTCTGGATTCGCCTTCAATGTGGAATGACTGTGAACGGGGATTTCGTGATAGTTTTCATCCGCCTACCCAATTGCTCGCATACGAATGATGCATCTAAGGCTTTTGCCTTTAAGTATGTAATCAAGGGCTCTATTGAATCTCCGAGAAAGGGACCTATGAGTTGTGGAATTTCTTCACTTCGAGCTCTTTTCACCCATGTATTTCTCTACGGCCGAGGGAATGTCATGAACACGATTTGGACCAATTGAATACCGAGCTACTTTGAACACCTTCCCTCAACATCAAGCATTTCTTCTCTTCAAGTCCACTAAAAGGCTACCAATAATGCTCCTTCGGGCCGCTGCAATCTTTGGCCTGTTTACCGGCAATTAGGCAAGATATGTCCTTGTGGCCCCGGGGTATCGAGTCAATTGCAGCCATAGGGTAGCAGGAACCTGAATATACTCGTTTATTTTTGTAGCCTTACAAGGCACTCAAATAGTAGTTGCCCAAGCACACAAAAGGCCCGAAATATTGAGCAAACTTCCTTTTGTACTGTCAGGAGGAAATCCTTCGACATACGGAGTAATGGAAGCATTTGGAGGCCAAGGACAGTCCACCTTGGCCTCCCCGATGATTTCCATTGAGAGTGGATCACCGAAACAAGCGGCGACCCTTCGGTAACCGTGTTGAGCGAAAGGCCCAGGGACGGTCTTCATAGCACGATCGCTAATAGAGCACCTGGCATTCCACCATCGATTGTTCGTTCCCAATCTAACACTACCATCTGTACCGCTTCTCAGGTGTGTGTGATGACAGTTACACACTCTAGAGTAGCGGCCTGTCGCGACCCTCCCGGATTTTCCGGATTCCGAAGGAGTTAATGGATTGCTATACCCATTTTGTATCTGTGCTTAGCTCGCGGGCCCTCCCAGGCCCAGTAGCAAATCGCGTCAGGAAAATTTTAAATCGAATCGACCTTAGTGTGGTCGGGTGACATTGTGACCGTGTACATGCCATCGGAGTCGCCACCATCATTTATTGGAGGTATTATTGGAAACCCTATCGAACGATTGGGAGAGATCGTTCGATTTAATGAAAAACTAGAGATCTAGATTCGAGGACTTAGGCTACGCCAAGATTCCTATGACGCCCTTTCGGTACTTAAGTCGAGTGATTTCTAATTTAGGGGGTTCATGCAGGTATTCTTTGGGTAAGGTGAGTTCTAAAAAATCTAATGGGTTTCATGCGAATGGGAAAACTAGCCTACAATCACAATATTTGGCGCAATCAAGAAAACGAGAACTCATATTTAGATCAAGTCAATACAAGTTAGAAAGCCTACGAGGAGTCTTGAAAGCCTAGGAAGGATACCACTAAGTTTAGGGCGATTCGAAAAAATTTTGGGGGCCAAATTGACTAGAGGGGCAAAATGTAATTTCCTAAGGCTCGGAAGGTCAAAATGTGAAAGGGGTCAGGACCACTTGGGCGTGCTTTTCCTTAATTTTCAGAATTTTTCTGGATTTTTTCAAAAAAATTTTAAATTTTCTTGAATTTTTTTTAATTTTTTTTAGGTTTTTCTAAATTTATTTTTTTTTATTTTTATTTTTTTTACATTTTTTAGGGTTATTTTTTTATAATTCCTGAAATTATCTGTCCTCTTAACTTTTTTTTGAATTTTTTTTTTATCTTTTTATTATTTCTTATTATTTTGTTTTGACATTTTTTTTTATATTTTCGAAAAAAATTCATGATTTTTATGGAGTTTTTTATTTATTTTCCATTTTTTTATTATTATCATATATTATCCTTACTCCCTAATTTTTTTACTTTTCTAGATGTTCTAATTTTTTTTTATGATTTTTTTATTTTTTATTTTATTTTTGTTTTAATTTTTACTTATTAAAAATTTCCTTTTATTATTAATTTTTGTTTTATGACTTCTTGTTTTTAATTTTTATTATTTTTTTTAAATACTTTTATTATTTTATTACTCGGGGCCGAAACGGCGTAGTTTTTACTCACTATTTTTTAGATTTTCTTTTTTTTTATTTTCGTTGATTTTCTAATTTCCTATTTTGTTTATTTTATTTTTTATTTTTGTGTAATTTCAATTCTTCGGATCGGGTCGGTTGACCGACTCGTGGCCCGACCTTCAAGCTGAAATCATAGACCAAAACGACGCCGTGCCCCTCTTATTGGGGGGGATTTTCCTTTCCTCTTTTATTCATTTTTTTTTGGTTAATTTTCTTTCTACATTTGTGCGATTATTATATTTCTTTTTTTATTTTATTTTTATTATACAGATCGGGTCGGCCCGACCCAGCCCACTAACCTAAGCTCGGCCCGAGCCCACTACCCTAAACCAGTACAAAAACTACCGTAGTTTTTGGTATTATTATTTTTTTTGTTTGATTTTTGAAATTTTTTTTTTTTATAATTTTTATTCTATTTTCATCTTATTTTCGCCTATCTTAATCGAACGGTTAGAATGACACCCAGTTGTTTCAACCCACAACCCTCGAATCAATGACCAAATTTCACACCGTCAATCTATCCTTTGACCCAATCTTGACCACTCGTTCTCCATACGATTCTAACTGTTGAGATTCAGCTGGGATCCCACATCATTACGTCCATTATTTTTTAATTCGATTAAGGCTCTTCATTCACACAAATTACCAGTCTTGACACCTGGCCGATCTCTCCGTCCGATTAAACGTCATTATCATATAATCATAATTAGATGACGGGCGTCCGAACGTGGTTCCACATAAGCGCCACGGCCAATCATTGACGCGGGTCAATGAGAGGTTGACCCAATCGACTCTCACTCGGCCGGAGAAGAAAGATCGGCGCCGGTATTCCATCGCCGGCGCCTCGTTCGGAAAGACATTTCGACGTCAAACACTGCCCGAATGCACGCTATTTTTGAATGACAAATTAAGCTTAGACAACCTAACGTGCCAACATACTCCCAATTCTAACCCAGAATAATGGCCTAAACCACACTACCCCCAAAGCCACCAAAAGCTTCAACAAATTCCAGGCAAGATTCAGCATGCCAGGATATCGACGTTTAAAATCATAAGCAACGGAAGCATTCACAGGATTGGAGGGACTTAAAACCTGGCCGATCACGAGGGTTTCAAGAATCGTCTGAGCTAGGCTATGAACTCATGACAGCTCGGAAGGTGTTAAGGTCACCATTCAATTTCGGGCAAGAATTGATGCAAACAAACACGGGAGGAAGCGTAAGGAGGTTCTGGACTCTCTACCACCGGACACAAAATGAATAAACGGCGCTGTACTTACTACGCGATTTCGCCATGGAAGCTTGAACCTTAGGGAATGAATCGTTGATTACCTTGTTTCACGATGCAACTTCGCGTAAAGCAGCTCCCTTTCTCCTTGGACTACAGGAAGCTTGTGAATGGCGTGACCAATGGGAACTTGATTTTTGCTCCGTTTTCCTCTCACTTTGGCCTCCTAGAGCTCTTCGGCCAAAACGCGCCCCAAAATCCCCGCAAAACAGAGCATCTCCCCCTCTCTTTATACTCCAATTTCCTCCTAACAAACTCTCATCAATGGAATCCCCCACATCTCTCTTTGATCCTCGCACAACCAACTTTGAAACTGCTCAGATTTCCCAATTTCCGTTCGAGAATCGCAGCGGATTCAAACTTCCCTTCTCCTCTCTGTGGCAAAAACCCACACTTGGTCTGAAGACGATGGCTATTTGGGTAGGGGCCCGGGTCGGATCTAGTCCGACCCGACTGACCCGAATCGCCTATTCTTTCTCCAAATCACCCTGCTAAGACCCCATAATTTTTTTCGAAATACATTTCAAAATTGAATTTCTAATGACCGAAATCATTAGGAAAATGAGTTTTCATGCCGATGATCCCAAGATTGACTAGAAACCCAATTTTAAATTTGACCACCCGAGGGGCCTATTTGCAAAAATCCAAAGTCCTAATGGCCGTTTTTGCAAAAATTGACGCACCAATGATTCCAGGAGGTCAAACATCTAGGGGCTGACGTCGCCCCGATTTTCAATTTAGTCCCTAGAAAATTTTTAATTGCATTTCAAGTGTTTTTAGAACTAATTTGAAAATCAAAAATTGCATGTCTAGTCCTTTTTAACGAAATTGGGCAATTCTGAGGCTTTGGACTGGATTTTAATTTTAAAAAATAAAGAGGACGACCACGCTCTAAAAATTTGAAAATTGAAAATTAAAAATCTAAAATGGAATTTCTAGAATTATTTAAAATAATCCAAAAAATGATATTAACAAAGGAACCCTAAATTTCTAGATTGAATTTTTTCAAATTTATTCAGCCAAAATGAAAGAGAAATTAAAATAAAAATATTTTACTATTTTTATGCATTTTTTTGGGGCCTCAATGCCTATTTTTATTATTTGTTCACATTATTTTCCTACATTTCCTGAAAAATATTAAAATGCCAACAATAAAGGAAAATTTTTTTGTTCACAATTGGTTTTCCTAGGGGGGGGGGGCACCTATTTTTTGGCCAAGCTTCCAAAGTTGATTTCGCAATTTTCTCACTTTTATTGATTTTTTTATGAATTTTTTAAAATAAAAACAAAAAATACTAAAAATTGGGAAATTATTTTTTGCTCAAAATTGGTTCTCTGGGCCAAACCAAGGTTCCCGAAGTTGAATTTTGGTAATTTCTCATTTTTTTATTGATTTTTTATGAATTTTTGAAAATAAATACAAAACAATATGGAAAATTATTTTTTACTCACAAAATTGGTTCTCAAGCCAACCAAGGTCCCCAAAGTTTGATTTTTCATTCTTATGACTTTTATGAATTTTCTAAAAATTTTTAAAAATAAAATTGGGGTCGAAAAAAATCAGTGTCAACACGGCCATGACGCTGGATTTCTAGTCCTTGGTGCCCTGAAGGAGGGACATCAATAATTAAGGCGTAGACATTTGGCAGCCCAAGACAAGGAACGACTAACTGTGATCCGGCATCCTATGATGTGGAATTTTGAGTGGGGTCTCGCTCAGCTGCGAGAGACTCGGGACCAGCTT
>JAGVVM010017615.1:0-15531 GCA_019149425.1 Psidium friedrichsthalianum
AAAAGTAGTTGTTCCAACACCAAAGAAAACAAAGATAGGTCCTAAAACGGTGGACTGTATCTTTATAGGCTATGCACATAACAGTAATGCATATCGTTTTCTTGTACATGAATCGAAAATTCCAGATATATACACAAGAATACGATCATGGAATCTAGAATGCATCATTCTTCGAAGGTGTATTTCCTTGCAAATCCAATGATGGATCAAGTTCGACCAAGCGAACGATTGACACTATGAATGAAGAAAGTCATGATTCTGATCATGACAGAGTTCAGAAGCAGAGCGAGTCTGGCTTCTGATCATGACAGTATTCAGAAGCAGAGCGAGTCTGCTTCTGACTACTCCAAAGAAGAGTTCAGAAGCAGAGCGATCCTGCTTCTGACCAGCTCAGACGTAGCAAAAGAGCAAGAGTGGAGAAATCATTTGGAGATGATTTTCTAACTATTTGTTAGAAAAGGAACCACTAAATTATTCAGAAGCAGTAAATTCTTCTAAGGGACTTTTATGGAAAGAAGCAATTAAAAGCGAAGTTGATTCTATATTGCAGAATCATACTTGGGAGTTAGTGGATCCTCCTCCTAGATGCAAACATTTATGATCAAAATGGATCTTTAAAAGGAAAATGAAAGCAGATGGTTTTGTTGATAAGTATAAAGCCAGACTTGTAATCAAAGGATACAAGCAACGAGAAGGCTTAGATTACTTTGATACTTGTTCTCCTGTGACGAGAATAAACTCCATTAGGATGATACTTGCAATTGCAGCATTGCGAAATCTAGAAGTACATCAAATGGATGTAAAACAGCTTTCCTAAATAGTGATTTAGATAAAGAAATCTACATAGAACAACCTAAGGGTTTTATAGTTCCAGGACAAGAAGGAAAGTCTGTAAATTGGTTAAATCATTGTATGGCTTAAAACAAGCGCCAAAACAGTGGCATGAAAAGTTTGATAATGCAATGATTACCAATGGATTTAAGATCAATGAATGTGATAAATGTGTCTACATTAAAAGAAATAGAAATGGCTATGTCATTTTGTGTCTTTATGTAGATGACATACTCATTGTCGGTAGTGATGATGAAATGATCAAATCCACTAAGAATATGTTGAATTCGAGATTTGACATGAAAGATATGGGACTTGCTGATGTGATTTTAGGAATTAAATCACAAGAACGTCAGAAGGCCTTATCTTAAACCAGTCACACTATGTGGACAAAATTCTTGGAAAGTTCAATGTGGATGATTCTGGTATTGCGAGAACACTACTTGACAATAAGTCTTCATCTATCCAAGATAGAGGAGAGAGTATATCTCAAGTAGAATACTCTAGAGTTATTGGAAGTCTGATGTACTTAATGAGTTGTACTAGACCAGACATTGCGTACTCAGTTAGTAAATTGAGTAGATATACGAGCAATCCGAGTGCTGACCATTGGAAAGCAATTGTGAGAGTACTTAGGTACCTACGATATACTCGGAATCATGGTCTGCACTATACTAGATACCCAGCTGTTCTAGAAGGATACAGTAATGCGAACTGGATATCTGATATGAAAGACTCAAAGTCTACTAGTGGATATATATTTACACTAGGCGGTGCAGTCGTATCATGGAAATCCTGTAAACAAACGTTATAGCCAGATCCACAATGGAATCTGAATTCATTGCTTTGGATAAATGTGGAGAAGAGGCGAATGGCTACGCCAACTTACTAGAGGATATTCCAAAATGGCAAAAAACCTATGCCACCAATTTGCATATATTGTGATAGTCAATCTGCAATTGGAAGAGCACAGAGTAACATGTACAATGGTAAGTCTAGACATATACTCGTAGACATAATACCATTAGACAACTACTCTCAACTGGAATTATCTCTATTGACTACGTAATGTCAAAGGATAATATTGCGGATCCGCTAACCAAAGGGTTAAACAAAGAGTTAGTTGAGAAATCGATAAGAGGAATGGGACTGAAGCCCATGAAAGAATAAGTTGATATAAAAGAAATCCACCTAGTTGACTGGAGATCCCAAAATCCAGGTTCAAAGGGACAACCTAATTATATTGACTTAGTGATGTCACTGTGGGGGTTTATCCCTAAAACCATTCCTCAGAGAATAACAGTGATATTGTAAGGAAAAGGATAGCAATTTTTGCTTTAATGATTCTTAAGTGGAGTAATCAAATTACTCAAAATTAAGTAATCACCTATGTGAGAGAGAAGTGGGGCCGCTTCAAAGGAGAATTGTTTGGGGCTAAATTCTTTAGAAACTCTCGCAGAACCAGGTTGATGTTCATGGCCAAAACGAACACAATCATGAGAACTGAAGAAACGTTTTGATGATTCCTGCGTGGAGTATATGGTTCGTTTACATAAGAAAGCAAGACAGTTCAAGGACATCATGTCTACTGGACAGCTAGTAAAGTAAATATACTTTCACAAGGGAAGGTTCAAAGGGTAACACCTACCTATCCTATGCAGGTTTCATTTATCGAACACTATCATCGAGTCAAACTAAAACAATTTTCATTCATGTGGGGGATTGTTGGAAATATGGTGTGTTTTGATGGGTGAATGAGAAATTGTTTCTCAAAGAGCATCCTTGAGTTGGAAGTGGGAAACACTAGTCCCACATTGGAAAGAAAGAAGGCTTTCAAGTGCTTTATATATGGTTACACTCCTTTGGAGTGGTAACATAACAACAAAGTACTATGCCTCGCGCACAGGCGCAGGAGGGGTGCAAATCTCGGGCCTCAATGAAGGTTCGACGAGGGGCGCGTATGCACGACCTGCGTACACGAATGTGGACCAGAAAAATGGGTCTCGCAACTAGCCTAATTTTGCATCATGGCTCAACTTTCTTTTTCCAAATGTTACGGCAAATGTTAATGGATGATTTTGTAACGATGCTTTAATGCGAGCTCAGAAGTAGAGTATGTTTCGGATGAGCTCAGAAGCAACGTTCAGTTTCAGAAGCAGCTCTCGTAGGGTTTAGAACCAGCGTTCAGAAGCAGCTCGCGCAGGGTCAGAACCAGCTCTCAGAAGTAGCTCACGCAGTTCATAACTAGCGCTCAGAGCAGCTCGAGCGGGGTTCAGATCCAGCGTTCAGAAGCAGCTCGCGCGGTGGTTCAGAAGCAGCTCGCGATGCTCAGAAGCTGACCATTTGTAACGTTTTGGAATGTCATTACATTACGGTCGTTACAAATGGCAGAGTTAATCATCCATTATGCCAGAAACGGCAGAATTAATCAACCGTTACACCGTAACAATTACAAACGGCAGATTTAATTGTCGGTTATGCTACAACAGTTACAAACGGCAGATTTAATCAGCCGTTATAAACTGTTACGCCATATTCTTCCGGAATAATCCCTCTACTCATCTTATAAATAACTGTTTTCTCGTTCTTGTTGATGCGCGCGAACATTCAGATTCTGACTCAGTGCAAAAGGCTTCTGTTCTCCTATGTTTTGCTCTGTTTCTGCTTATTCCCTGCATTGATTTTTCGATAGTGTTCAAACACCAGTTTCTTCAAGTTCGCCGAAAGCTCTGAGGTTCTGTGGTCACCTCCTAGCTGTTAACCGTTGTATCCTGGGAGACAGACGTTCATGAAACCTCAAGCACAGAGACGAGAGAACGAATCTGTTTTAAGGAAACTGTGCTGAACACATGCCTCGGTTATATCTAGTGTCGATCTCACGATTTCAATTTCGTGTTGAAAAATCTGTTCCATTGCTTTTACCGTTCTAGGAATTCTTTTACAAGTGAATCTGAATCGTTCTGGAGTTGATTCTGAACTGATTACCAACATTCTTACCAACATATCGTTCATGACGGGTCTCATTGCTGTTTTACCTGATCAAACATATGTCCACACCATGACTTACATAGCTGGCACTGCCTTCGATACTATTATCTGCATGTTTCTTTTCAGGTTGACACAGATTATTTCCTTCTCTGAAATCGCCTCTTCTTGATTTCCCGCCTCAGAAGGCTCAAGTATATCATCAATTCCCAGATAGCAAAGAAATAAAGCAATGTCATAGTTACATTGTCAATTTTGGTTATTATTAGGAATTTTAGTTCTTTAGTGGATAACCGATTGTTTAAACCCTTGACAAACGTGATCCGAAGTAATAACAAATCCTAGTTGGACTTGGATTCCTAATTTGAGTTGGTCAAAATGGATTCCTTTTTTGGATAATTGTCATCGATGTAAGTTTTCTAAATCTCTGTGAGAGATTGTAAAATAAAACTTATGAGATTGCTTTCAGCGTAATTTATGATTAAGAAAACGCTTGAGTTATTAAGAATAAAAACATATATTCTTAGATTCATGAATGTTTAGATAGTTTCCTCTTTTGTGGAATAGGTATAGAAAACTCGGATCTATTACATAAATTTTTAATGTTCGTTATGTTTTCTTATTTGTTTTTTCTTGTAATTATACCTACAAACGTTAAACTTGGATTATAAGATTGTTAGCGGCCGCGTTATGTCGCAACAATCATTTTGGAAACTTTTCCCCCTGTGGATTTACAGTAACGTGCAAGAAAACGTCACTCTTTGTATTTATTTTATTTTTTAACTTTTTGGGCGGACAGCGACAACATCCCAAGCATAGCTTACTTATGTGCTTTCACTAATTATAATACTTGGAGCTATTTCAAGAAGATCTCAGAGCCATCGTCCAACAGAATGACTTCATCTCTCAAGTTTGGACATAAAACATGAGTCTGATAAATCATGATTAAAACCCTAACACAGTCGAACGGTGACCTTGACTCTTACATCACTTTCACTTGGTACCTCATCCCTTCTATACAAAGTGTAACCACGTTGATTTTCTTGTCTGGAATCTGGACTCGAGAGTTCAGTGTTCACTGTCCGTGGAAATTTAGAAAGACGCCGAGATTTGGCTCCTCCAAACCATCCCCCTCAAGAATGTTAAACTTGGCATCGACTTTCCAGATATTTTACCTAGTCCTGGAGTCATACCCTCGGATTCACATTAGATACTACCGTGCAGGTCCTCACGCTATTCAAAATCGCGTGGAAAAATCAACGATTAAATGCCGAGACATTTGGCAAAGGAGCCGCCGGTCCAACTTGGAAAAATCGTCTTGTTACTATCATTGTACTAGATTACATCTTAATGAAAGACATCAGCACTAAATGGAATGTATGGACCAAGTTTGAGGTCGAAATCCTCCTTGAATTTGCCTTCTGTATCATTGAGATCAAAGCAATATGAATTTGGGCTGGACCTAAAATATTTGATATTGGGTTTTTAATATGAATTTAATTAGATTTGATCATGAATTTGAGGTCGAACTCCAGGCGTAAATGGTGAATGGTAGAAAATCGTATAGTTCCAAATCATGTACAAGTATCAAAACACCCCCCCCCCCCCCCCCACCCCCAAAACCAAAAAAACCAAAAAATAAAATAAAAGACTTTGTACCGTATGACGTCATAGAATGACTTTATGGCATTTTGGTAGATGACGTACGACAATAGGCCATCCTCATTCTTTCCCTTATCATTCTTGCGTTATATACTCAAAGTCTGTAAGGTCGTACATATAGGATGTTGCATGGCAAAAATGCGGCTAATTGTCAAATTTAATGAACAATATGACCACGTATGAACGAGCTAAGACTGGTGGATCTTCGCCCTTGACCAGGAAATTAATTCTGGAAATTTATATGATATGAAAATTGTAAAAAGTCCTAAACTTATTGCACTTTTTACTAATTCAATCATAAAACTTTCATATTTTACCCACCCATCGGTGGCCCAGCTGGTTTGGGCTCTGATCCTTTCACGAGAGGTTCTGGGTTCGAACCTTGCTGGGTGCTGGTGATTTAAGCGGAGGGTCGTGGCGGTGGGATGCTGCGCTAGCCTCCCGGAGGATTAGTCGAGGTACGCAATCCGTACGGACGCTGGCCCGGACACCTTCGATACAAAAAAAAAAAAACTTTCATATTTGCCATATTAGTCCTAAACTTTTTAACAATTTGCCAAAGTGTGCAACTAGCTAAATTTGGCAAGAAATTATGACGTGAACATTGCCGTCTTATGTGGCATAGACAACTTTGACGTGGAAAATTCTTTAATTTGTATATCTATTTATGAATTTTTATGAATTTGTTTTCTTTTTTCTATTTTTTTATTTGTTAAGAGCCAACAAGGGCACCACCCTTGCATGCGGCGCCCTAATTGGCGTATGTAAATGGCAGTCGTATTATGTGGCATAAACAACACTGTTTTTAAATTTTAAAATCTATTTTTGAATTTTTTATGAATTTTTTTCTTTTTATTTTCTTATTTGTTAAGAGCCAGCAAGGGTGCCGCCCTCGCAGGCAATCGGCCCTCATCCTTGCCCAGTAGCTAGTGGGGGGTCACTGGGCCTCGACCATTCGCCAGCAGCCCCTTGCCAGTCCTTAACAATAAAAAAGAAAAGAAAAAATAAATTAATAAAAAAAGTTCAAAATTTCCACGTCAGCATCGACTATGCCACATAGGATGGCCATTGTCTATGTTAGTGAATTTCGGCCAAAATTTGCTGGATGCACTATATTGGCAAATTGGCAAAAGATTTATAACTCAATTGGTAAATTAAAATGTTATAAACTCAATTGATTAAATTACAATAAGTTTAGGACTTTCTTAACATTTTTTTCCTAAATATGATAACCTAACCTTCATTTCTTATATACTATATTGCCAAACCATCGATCTTGACGTGATGAACTAGATGATACGTACCTCTACTTGACTCACTTCATCATTGGTCCAGCCCAGAGTTCTTCTAACTCAATAATAATGTCATACTAGCCTAAGGGATGGATCTAGTACTCATTTTTAGTGGGGAAAGGTTTAGTTGCTGCCTGGACATGTCGCATTCTGTTATATCTTTCTCAATCTCTAATGTGCGTACCTTAAGCACATTAGTTAGAGAAGGACAGAAGTTTGGACAAAAAAGAACGGCACATAAGAGAAAGCGGTGGAATGAATATATATATATATATATATATATATATATATATATATATATATATTATATCAATATAGACAGTCTTGCATTTTCAGGAGCACGTGTAGCTTTTGCATTTTCAATAAATTACAATTCTCTGATCACTTAATTCTTTCGAGGTTATTTTGTTAACTCAATAAGTTAGGGTGTTTTATAGTTATTTAACGTGTAGAAATAGTGTGAGTCTATACCTTGTGTTTTTTTTTTTGGTTCTCTCCGGATTTCTTGTCATGTAGCGGCAAAATGGGAAAAATTTCAAAAGCTGAAGGCATACTGATAGGTTATCTAAATAGAAGTATCACATGGATGGAGCTGTTTATGACAACATGTTCATTCATCTATTTTTTCAAACATTAATTGTCTCGTTGGGTCAATTAATGAGCCACCCGCATCAATGTTTCTTGAATTCTGGCTCAAAAAATATTATGTCATCCATGAAATTTTAATTTATTGAATGGGCTCCCTGAACTTTCAGCACAAATTCAATTTAGTCATTGGACTACATGAAAACGTTTAATGTTGTCCCTAATCTTGAACTAATGAAAGGATAATATTGAATAGTTTTATGTAGTTTTAGCACAAAATATTCAGGGACCACATTGAGCAAATTAAAGATTCAGATGATATTGCATAATAGGCTAAATTTATGAATAATATTGAACAAATTAAAAGTTCAGAGACAATATTACATATTGGGTCAAATTTCACACAAATCACTTGTGTAGTTATCCATGCAGGAAACCTTCCACCTGACTTCATTTCGCACGCTCCAACTCCGTTCTTTGCTCATAACATTGCTTGTTCCCGTCTAACTCCCAAAGCGTTCGCCACGTCAAATTTCACATCATGGATCATCTCCGGATTTTAACATGACACAAAAATCACTTCGATTAGTACAAAATCATGGAATCGTTGGGCTCACGTTCGTGAGTCTCGTCACCACGAATCTCACAAGCAATCGGAGCCGATATTTCCTAATGTTCACTGTTTTCGGATACCGCTGTCGGGAATCTTCCCGGAAGCGATCGGATCCAATGACATGGTTGAAAGGTCTTCGTTCTAGTCTTGGTCTTTGTTCTTTTCTCCCCCGCGTGGGAAGTTTGACAAAGAGCAGGCACGCTAGTGCGACTAATCGATCCGACATGGCCAAGTCGGGTCCATTCATTTGCGTCATTAAGCTACACAAGATTTTGTACCAAAGTCCATTTTTACGGAAAAAAATAAGAAAAAATTCCTAAATCTATTGCAATTGTGTCAATTTAGAGCTATATTTTTTTTGGCTAATTCAATCCTAAACTTTTTGCAATTGTCCCAATTCAGTCCGTCCGGCGAAGTTTGTTTGGCCGGTGAATTTGGAGAGAGAAGGTGAGGCCGCGGGGGTGTTTACGGAAGATAGAAAGTGAATGAGAAATGAATTTTTAAAAAAATTGAAATGTGGGATCGATCTAGACACGTGTCGATCATTGAATGGGGTGTCCCACTAATAACTTAGCAACCCAAGACTACCTAATATGTTCTCTCAAGGCATTATTTCCAAGTATTTTGGCATTAGCCACTTGTTGGGTGATTTTCTTTGAGAAAAATCAGTGGATGGCGGCTAAGAAGGAAAAATCTGGAGAAGGGGAGAGAGAAAGAGAGAAAGAGAGGGGCGGTGTTTCTTCAATACCCGTGTTCCCATGCGGAAAGGAGCAAGATTAGCTTCGAAGAGCTTCCGGCAGGCGATTAGGCCGTCGATGTCCCGTCAGCGGAGCCCTCTCGACCGCAAATCTCTAAGGCCGTCTCTTCATCTCGTGTCCTAAGTCTGAGTCCCCTTCTCAATAGTATCAATCAAGTGGGAACGCGCAGACTGAAAGCCGCTCATGTCAAGATGCTTTCATTAGTTGACAAATCTAACTGACAGTTAAAGACGTGGGACCTTTACCTAGAAATTGGCCCCCAATAACCACGCAAGAAACCTTAAAATCTTGTAGCGCCGCGACTCCATCCTTCATCTTCTCCTCACAACTCAACAACTCTTATCATTTGCTTTCTCCACACGCTAAAAATGAGGCCTGCAATTCCAGAAGAAGAAGAGTCGAAGATGGATGAGGAACTTAAGCCCCAAAAGATGGCAAAGAAGTACATGGACTCAAGCATGTACAAAGCAGCAGAGAAGGCAACTTCCCTGACCTCGAAAATTCGATTCGCCTGAAACACGGAGGCAGTACGGACGAGGAAGAAGCCCTACTACAAGAGACCCAAAAGGGCAACAACCTCGTCCATCTCGCCGTGGAGTCGGGCTGCAAGGACTTCATCCAGCAGGTCCTCCGCAAGTGCCCCAAGCTCGCGGCCAGGCCCAACTTACGGGGCGACACGCCACTCCACGTCGCAGCACGGACACGCCACCATCACATCATGGAGGCCATCGTCTCCCACGCACCGCGCCCGGCAGGGATCAATAACAGCTTGCTGAGGCTGAAGAACAAGGGAGGGAACACGGCATTGCACGAGGCGCTGAGGAACGGGGATAAGAAGATGGGATGTATCTGTGGGAGAAAGATAAAGAGACGGCGGGGAGCGTCAACAAGTCCGGCGAGAGCACGCTTTACGTGGCGGCGGCGTTAGGGGTTGAGAGCGTAGTGAAGAAGATGGTGGAGTACTTGAGGCATGGTGGTGGAGCACGTGTTTGGGATGGGGCTTTGAGGGGCCCGGACGGCCAAAACCCTTTGCATGCTGCTGCTCTTGCAGGAAGCATTGGTACGTCAACTAATTACATGCTTAAATGGCTAATTTCGGGATCCTTCATTTTGTTGGTAGATTAATCTTAAGCATGCCTGTTAAGCACGCATACAATCCATCGGCCAATGGGAGACTGAACAGTAAATTAGACTTGATACACTTCATTAGTAAGTCTAGTATTCCTGGAGGACACATTCCTTTCTCCTTTTAGCCTTAAATCTACGTACTTATTTCTAAAACTAACCTTTGTAAGTTGCAAGAATTAAGGTAGGTACATGTTAATTATGCAGATTTTTAACGTAAATACCATCTAACGAAAAATAGTTTTTTCCTACTGAATTTAGTTGGAATATCTCTATGGATTATCCATAAATGTATATTACACCTGACCCGGGTAAGGGTCCCAAATGTGCAATATGTTAGACAATACAATTCCTGATATTTCAATTGCGATTTCTACTGCTTTCGTATGATATTCTTGGTTGTTCGTCATTCTTTATCTCTTTACTTAGCTTCATGATTATTGTCGTTATTGTAGCTTCTTCTTCTTCTTTTTGTCGAAATTCTAGCTTCAAAAGTGCTATTTTTCCTGCAAGTCGACCGTGGAAAGGTATAAAATGGGATTTTGGTCAACGCGAAATTTCTTGATAAATGTCAAAAGACGAACCGGACTTCTCTCTTTCCTTTCTTGTGCTCATCCGTTTTAGCTATTCGCACGGAAATAACAATATATGGAAAGTATATGCACGGAAATAACAATATGCTAATCGACTGAAAATATGAGAATTACCAAAAAGACTCAAATCTATTGTAATTGTGTCTATTTAGTTCTAAACCTTTTGCAATTGTTGATTCAGTTCATTTGGTAGGCCAAGGCTAACAAGATAATTTTTCAATAATATTTTTAAATTTAAAATTTTTTCAATTATTTACATGTTTTTTTTAATAAATTTTATATCTTTTTTTCCTTTTTTAAGGGTTTGGGCCGGCAAGAGGCTACCAGGCACCGACCCCTGAGCGAGGGCCACAAGCCCTTGCCAGCCGCAACCTTCTCCTAGCCTTGGCAAAAAATTTTCAAAAATCACACCAAAAAAGACAAAAAAAAAATATTAAAAATTTGAAAAATATTCAAAAAAATATTAAAATATTATTTAAAAATTACCACATCAGCACCGATCAGCCAAATGGACTGAATTGGACAATTGTAACAAGTTTAAGACTTTTTTGGTAATTCTTTTTTGACTGAAAATAGTAACCAATTATAGGAAACTCTACATGTCTACCGGTCTTAACACTATTCTTTCTTCTTCTTTTTTTACATATTCGAAGGTCTTGACACTAGTGATAAAGTTATGTGTTGCACAACGTGTGTGTGCGCGATATAAGATGCAAAGTATTACTACGTGACTCATATGAATAGCAAAAGTATCTTCGAGAAAAGGAGGTTTCGTTTGACGCGAAATCAAGTACGATTTGATTCGACCCAAAAAAAAAGTACGATTTGACGTGTGCTTTTATGAAGTGTCGGTGGTTACCTAGCCCATGTCGCTTTTTTAAGTTGGTAAAAAATAGTTAATAAAAAATTAAAAAATCAAATGTTCACGCCAGCATCGGTAAATTCAGTTGTTACCAGATACATGGGTAACCAACTATGAACGCATCCATCACCAGCCACCTCCTATCCAAGCCACAGACCCCACATTTACCCGCAAGAAAGAAGGAGAAGTAACCATTACTTTTCCTAAAGATCCACCTGAAACAAGGTTCCCCAGACTACCAACCATCTTGTGTTTTACCCCTTGCCCATCCGAGCCTCTTCCAAACCAAGATCCAGACCCGAAGAAACATGTGCAGTCATTCGATTCTCAAGGACGACCGATCTATGCTTTCAAGGACTCTTCAGGCCATTGTTATTGGGACCCCTTTTGTCCCTGCCCATCGTGCACCAGGCCGATAGAGCCAAGTCCTTGCAAGAAGGAAAGAGACCCTGTTTTTCAAAGGTTCCTGAAAGGTGACCCCACAGTTGGACCACTTGGTGAGGACCATGGTAAATTCCAGTACATGGTCAAGTATGACATACCGTCCAAAGAACCTGTCAGGGAAAAGGCTTACTCAGCCCACAATCTTCCTCCACCAAATCGTACCGTGGTATCCCCATTTTACAAACCTATCCAGAAATGGATTCAGAAACACCCGGATACTCCCGAAGCAAAAATCAAGCTTCCTGGACCACCCGCCTTTCAACCATCCACCCAACCAATCCGCATGTTCAACCCAAAAGACTTTCCTCCCTTGCCCACGACACGTCAAACCCAGACCCAAGTCTTTCCACCAGTCGAACCCTTTGCTGACATGGACCAGAAGTATTGCCACACTCCAAAAATCCCTCTCAAAGACACCACCCACCATTCCACGGGACTCAAGACTGGCACAGATCCGGTCGAAACAACATTGAACTGGCAAACAGAAAATGCATTGGCACAGAACATTGTGCTAAATGAAGTCCGCACGGACGTTGCCCATACGCGGAGAATGATAGAAGATTTCCAGAAACGTCTAACTCTTCTGGAACAAGGCAAGATTCCTCATCACTACCTTGAGGACCAGACGCCGGAGATGAACAAACTTCGGAACCAGATCCGAATGTTGCAACAGCAACTCGATGCTGCTTCGAGCAGACCACAGCCTTCAGCACCACCTCTCCAGACACCAGCATACTCGCCAGAAACCAGCTTATTTGGACCAGTTTTCCCGTATAGGAGTACTTTCACTCCCAGAGACGATTCCTATGACGTCACCAGGGGAAGCGCTACTGTTTCCCTCCTCAAGTTCTCTTAGGCTCAAGAGACATCGGGAAGAGCAACTCAAACTAGCTGAAGAAAAAAGAAAACAAGAACAGCTAGATGAAGAAAAAAGAAGACAAGCTGGAAAGAGCACGGAGGATCCAGATTTGAAACCTCCAACAGACTCGAAACCAACGATCCAGATGATCTCGAATCCCATTGAGGGATTCCTCAGGCAGCAGGCCAAAGACATGGTTCCAACCACGTCTCAGATCATATACCAGGTGAATGATCCATCTGACACAGAGCCTAGTTCATCTGAAGAAGATCATGATGAGCCTCATGAATCTTTTCCAGCCATTCTTATGGCCGACCCTGTTGATCCAATAGATGAAAACATTCCACCTCTGGCCGAAACCCCTGTTCCAAACACTTCCAAATACTTCACCTTCGATGACATTCCCCCATATAAATGGCCCGACAGGATCCAAGAGTTCCATGCATGGCTCCTTGCAAGAGAACTCCAGGACCATGATACTTATGCCTCGTTACTAGATTTCACTACTCGTTTTACGGGTACGTTGAAACGTTGGTGGGCTCTCATAGGAGAGCAAGACCAAATTTCCTTCCTGTCGAATACTTTTGAAAACGCCCTTCTTATTATCCACACATACTTTGCTGGTCGTGTCCAAAACCTCGTGGATTTAAAGAGGAAGGAGTTTTTCGAAAGAAAATGTTGTTCTCTGGAGAAACGTGATCTTGACAAACACTTCAAGATTATGTTGAAACTCTTCTACGAAATCGGTGGCGATAACAATCTTAAAGCAGTTTTTATGGCATCAATCCCCAAGGAATTATCCGATACAGTTGAGAAGTCCTTGCATGCTGCTCAACGGACAGTGCTAGACTCAACCCTCGGGGAGCTACAACAGACCATCCACATTGCCATAGAAGATTTATGCCACAGAAGGGAGTTATTCCAGAAATACATGCAGCAGAACAACCGGATCCGCGATGCTTGTGACAAATCACATTGGAAGATTAAGTGTCCAAGAAATTGCGACGGCTTGGATTGCACCAAGTCCAAGAAATCGAGGCACTACCGCAAAGGACACAGAAGGAACAAGCAGGAATATGGCAGATCCAAGAAAAGGAAATGGAAGTACTTAAGAAGAAAACTGCACAAGTCTACTTCCCGCCAGACGAAATCAGATAAGTGCTTTATCTGTAACAAAAGAGGGCATTACGCCAAGAACTGTCCCAAGGCACCAAAGGGGCAAAGGATGATCAGACAGCTCGAAAAAATCTGTAGCATCTCTCTGGATGAAGACGACATTGAGTCGATATTCTCGTATGATGACGAACCAGAGCCAGAGACTGTCTTTGCAATACAAGAAGAATTATCAGATTCTTCACAAACTTCCTCGGACTCAGACTCCATCTATGCTTTCTTCCCTACCTACAGGTATCATCAACCTGATGAACTTGTTTCCACCCATCCATACATTTTTGTACACATCCATACCCCTCATACAGATAAACCTATACCTCTTGTAGCCTTGATAGATACCGGAGCCACAGTGTCCCTCATAGACACAAAAATCCTTCCCAAACCCTGTTGGACTCCTCACATCACCAATTTCACTTCAGCCTCTGGAGACACCTTCTCCTCATTTTGTAAAAGTGACCCGATCACCATTGAAATCATGCCAGGCTGCAAGCTTACTATACCTATTCTGGGATGTAGCACACCAGACAGAGACTTGATTCTCGGTTGGGATATTCTTGCCAAACTCAAGGTTAGAATATTACCGCAAGGAATTAAGTTTAAGTCTCAAATCAAGGAATTTACAGAACCCCAAAGGCTTTATTCCATATCACCTCAGCTCCTTGATCCCATTGTACAATCCCTGAAAGAACTTTGTGCTGACAATCACGCCCATTTCATAACCAAGCATCCATCCCCCTTATGGAAAAACCAGAGTTTTATGTCAATCTCCCATTCAAGTCTGACCAGGAGATAAACCCCACTAGAGCCACGCACTCTGGAATGAATCCCAAGGAACTTCGGCTAGCTAAAGCCGAATGTGAGGAACTGCTACAACAAGGATTGATCGAACCAATCGATCCTTTGAAATCACAATGGGCATGTGAAGCTTTCTATGTGAACAAGAAGGCAGAACAACTCAGAGGTAAATTACGACTCGTAGTCAACTACCAGCCCCTGAATGACTTTCTCAGGGATGATAAATTTCCTCTGCCTCACAAAAACTCGTGGTTCACCAGTTTGGTAAACGCCAAAATCTATTCCAAGTTCGATCTCAAATCGGGCTTTTGGCAATTGGGCATCCAACCCGAAGAACGGTTCAAAACGGGTTTCTGCATCCCGAACCATCACTACCAATGGGCAGTCCTTCCATTTGGACTCAAATCGCCCCATCTGTTTTTCAAAAGGCCATGTGCAGAATCTTTCAGCCCATCCTTTCTCAGGCCCAAATCTATGTCGACGACATTTTGTTATACAGTAAGGATGAACAATCCCACTGTATCCTTCTTGAGAAGTTTGCCTCCATTGCTCATACCCATGGCATTATGTTATCCGAAAGGAAAATGCATCTTGCCCAGAAGCAAATTGAGTTCCTCGGAATGGAACTAGACGGAGAAAGTTACTGTCCAAAACCCCACATAGCAGAAGAACTTCTCAGTTTCCCGCAGAAGCTTACCAGGAAAGAAACAGAGGTATTTCTTGGCATTGTGAACTATCTAAGGGATTTTGTCCCCAAGATTGCCATCTACCTTAAACCTCTCCAGCAGATGTTAAAGAAGGAACCTCCCTCATGGGGAAAAGCTCAGACAGAAGCCGTTGCATTCTAAAGAAACATCTTCAGAATCTACCGCCACTGACCATTCCGTGACGGAAAGAGGATTCTACGACTGAAGGAGGAACACTTGGGTGGCTTGATCAAAGGGGAAAGAAGGG
>JAGVVM010017619.1:12500-19194 GCA_019149425.1 Psidium friedrichsthalianum
AATGGCCCTCCCGAGACTGTCCTGTTCTGATTAATCTATTAGCTATGGAGCTCCGATCCGAAAGAGCCAATCTAGCAATAGGAGCCAGGAAATCATATGATGTTTATTCACCTATGGCTAATGGTATAGTCAGATGGGCGTAGGCTTGCGGAGGCACACTCTGAATTTCTTCAGATAAACAGTAACGAAAAACAACAGCTCGGTAGGCACGACGCGCGGGCCAGTTAAAGCCAGGGACGTGATCGGCGGAACGTAAGTTACAGGGAACGAGGCGCAATCGTGCAGGGCTACGAGGGGCGCAGTTAGGCGTACATACTCGAGGACGGAATCGAACCGCCAGACCCAAAGGTCTCAACTAGACGAGCTTATTTAACGTGCGAACAACTTAAAGTACTATGAGTCGCTTACTTTGGAGGGGCTGGTAATTACCGGTCGGGCTTGGGCGCGAGGCTGGCAGGCGCGAGGCAAAATGGGGATCCCAGGTGCGCTTTCCTGATGGTTATGGTTTTTTGATGAGTTTGTTCATGACATTGGGCCTGCGCTGGATCCTTTCTTAAGGGCTTTAGATGTACTCATTGCCTTAATTTATCCAGATGCTCAGTAGCCCTATTGTTTTGTTATTATGTCTGACTAGCACCTTCCCCTGTGTCAGGGATTGGGTAATTTGCGCGGCGGCGTTTGTTCTGCTGCGTCTTCCTTAGGATGTTGGTAGCCGTGTTGCTCAGGTCTTTCGCGCGCCGGTAATCGAACCCTATATTCTCGTCAATACCGTGCAGCAGCACCTGTCATTAGTAGGCGCACTATCCTACGGCGATTCGATAAGTGATAAGGGCACCTGTCTAAATTTGAATGCTGCGCTCTCGCGGGCAGCTGGATGGCCGTAGGCGATCACGTCGTTATATGGCATGAGACTTCCATCAGTGAGGCTAACGGGCTAATAAGAGCCTCGTCGACTGCTTTTATATCTATATAAATGCATCCTTCCAAGAGCTGGGTCGGGGTTTCGTTGGCACATAAATTAGCTCTAGAATTACTAAGCGGTTTCCAGATGTAGGGCAAATACGCCGATCAAACAACTATAACTGATTTAGATGAGCCATGTCGCTTCACTGCAGTGCTGAAATTAGTTCAGTACTTAGCACATGCTATTGGCTTAATCTTTGAGTCAGTCAGGCATCCCCCCCCACCCCCCCCCACAACCCTCCAATCCACCCCAACCCAGCAGGCATTATGACTACGTGGCAGGATCTAGACAAGTTATTGTTCGTTGCTTCTTCATGCGGACCGTGGGCAGAAACCGCAATTGCACCGCATGATCCTATCGTGGTAGCCCGAGAGCTCCCACAGCGGATTAAGGACTCGCGCTAGAGGCGTCATTACCGGTCAAAGCGATAGTAGCTGCTTGAGGAAGCGGGGAACAAGGTGGCCGATTAGACGTCCCACACGTCGGGACCTAAAAACAACAATAAACCGGGCTTATGGTACAAGGTTTCCGCAATCGAGAGAGACAAGTAAGTAACATTATCGCGGTCCGTTGGCTCGTAACAAAACATGTCGAACTGAAATGAGATGTCGGTGGGAATCACCGATCTTGCCCAGCTGTCTCGTCCGAAGGCGCGAGCACATGTAACCGACAATGCATAGGTATGTCGCGTTGAAAGGGAGGCAACGATAGGTGGCTACCAACATTTTGCCGTTTCGCACCTGTTAGGGTATGGCTGATACACAGGAACCCCGGCTCTTTATAGTGCATCCACGTTTAGCTCATGGGCTAAAACCTGATCGTAAGGTGTGGGAAGGCTCAGTTTCGATGCATCGCAGCCGGGAAGCTGGCTCACATGGGCACATTCTTATTCATCTCTGTCACGACGCGGCATCCGCGTACACTGGGAAGTATAAACTCTAAGAAAAGTCCTGAAAGCCGACAGATTCCCTGACTCATTGAGCCATGAGAACTCAACAGTAGCGCATGACGCCGAAAGTTGAACATCGAGCATAGGGCTAGCTATCCGCAGCTGGCTTTAGGATCGCGAAAAACAAGATGGCATAATAAGAGAGATAGCTGTCGACGCATATCCAGGGATGTCATTGCTCATGCTTCGATTCCGGCTTCTCGAATCTCTGCGCTGCCATATACACCCCCTGCGCTTGCTCGTGGGCTGTCAAATCATGGCCGTGCAAGTTTCGGTATTGTCCAGCCCCACTCCCTGTCGCATGGTTTTTGACATTGCTCGATCGGAGGGATTCTCAATTCATACGCTCCATATGATGCATCGCGCTAAAAAAAAATAAAGAAAGGTAAATCGCTCTAGAGGACATGATCGTAATGTCTAATCATCGATGCTCAAGTGGGTCGTGTCACATCATATCACAAATTCGTGCTCACTCGCCGCAACGTCTGGGATTCACTGAGAGTCGTCATGTGGCCAGATCATAGAGCGGAATCGTCGGCTTTGATCTCGACGGCGACTATCCAGTCGGCTTCTCTCCGCCGTCGCCCTCGACGCCGTTTAAGGTCTCGGTCATGGTTTGATCTTTAGCTTGATTGCCGTAGGACTAGTTATTCACATCTGCTCATGGTCGTCCTAATCGTCACTAAGGATTCGTCTTGGCTTCATGTGTGTGGTCATTGATCCGGCCTAGGGTCTTGTTCCAATTTCATGCCTGCATATCTCCGGGCCGAGTGTCGCCCAGGTCTCAGAGGCCCGAGCGCTCGGCCAACGGCTTCGGGCCAAGTGGACCCGGCCACTTACCCGTGGTCTTCGGTCTAGTATTCGCTGCGGGGCCAAAAAAATAAGGCCGCTGCTGTGCTCGGTCAAGCGCCGGACTAATCAGCTCGAACCGCGGGTCGCGTGCTACTCGCTATTGGCCGGCGCTATTAGGGTCCAGCTGTGCGGGATGAATCACTGACTCCTATGCAATCGCCATGGCAATGCCTGCCTGATGGGGGAATACCACGCGATGCAAGTGCGTCGTAGTCCCATGTACATTTTGGCGTAGTAGTGCTCTAACGTCGTGTTGATCCATTATTGATTCGACTGACTCATTTGTGTGGGCCCGTAGCATGGATAGCTATGCAGCAGGGCTCAATTCATTGGCCCGTGAAGCAGGCCCGACTAAGGAGGCAGCCTCTAGGCCCCCCTAGAGAGCGCTTATGAGGCGAGTTTTTTTCCCCCCAGCACCCTGAGTTAGAGAAAGACATTCTACCTATTGCTATGGATGGCTTACCGGGCTCAGTCTCTCTAAAATATGTATGCAATTGAAATTTGCGATGCGATTATTTTGCGAAGTGGTATGTGCTCAGCGGGCTTAGGTACGAAATGTGAACTAAAACTATGGCAGTTCAGTTTAGATAAAAAATTTCGCTCCTGACCTGATTTGGGGGGGGAAAGAATTTTTGGGCTAAGTGTAAAAACTTAAATGACGAAAATATATAAATAAAAGGAAAAAATACTTAAAAAAAAAAAGGAGACTTGGGGAAAACAATGGTTTAGGTGCGCCATTATTGTGGACGATCAAAAAAAAATTATTGTAAGCAAGCAATAGTATATTCATCGAGGAACGAGTAAATGATCGAATATAGGGGTCGGATCGATCGGTACTTGCAGTGTGTTCACATTGACACGGTGCGACGGCTGAGCCGAGTGCACGGACTCATGCGAAGGCAATTAGGGGGAGCCAGAGCCGATCGAGACCGAAAATTGGGGCTAGACTCATAGCTGAACGGACCCAGTCGAGCGCGTATTTGCATGAGGCGCCATGGGCGTAGTCGGCCGTATGCTACCGAGAGTGCAAACTACCCGTGCGCTGCAGGCCAAGTTCGTTGCGGACGATGACGCATGGACGCTCGGTGCACTTAAGGCCGGACCGCGACGCCGCGCGCTCGCGGCTATTATTCGCTCAAAAATGGAGCCGCGACTCGCAGCGCTCGGCGATCCGTCTACGGCCACGTGGGCGCCGTGCATTGCGGCCACTGACCTTTTTTAGCGTGCGTCTGGTCGGGTTTCTGCGATTCGCCGGCCGAGTCGATCCTCCAGCTCGGTCCGTTGCAATCTTCGATCGGCCACGACCGCGTGAGTTGCTCACCGGCCACCACGACCCGTGAGGCTCCGCCTAGAACGGGGCTCGGGCGCGCATTCGGACCCTACGCTCACGACCGTACTATGTGACGCGGCCATAGTTGAAGGCCGAGGCGGTTCTATGCCGATGGCATTGACTCATGGGGGATTAGTCCGATCATGTGATGGCGTGGGCGAATCTATGGTGAATGCCTCGAGTCGAAAACCGAATAGAGTCGGGGTTCGATGCACGTGCGGGCCTTCAGCGGTCCGTCGGAACCCGCAATGCAGCTGAGGCCATAATCTTGAACTGGCCAATAAAAACAAATGATAACCAAATTACAAAATTATAAAGACAAATATAAAATCGTCCGAAGGGTGCTATGACTCATGGGGGGTAACGTCTCGATCATGAGGTGATTCTGATCATGTTTGAATTGGCTCCGAATTCTGAAGGACCCGGAGGATCAGAGTGGCAGGCGATCATCACCGTAGGTAGAAAGAGAGACGCATAGCGGCTGGCTCGAATGCACGACTCATAGCGGACGAAAACTCGGCCTGAATCGAATCGAATCCATGCGAACTCTATAGCCGAGGGCGGCAAGGCGGGCTCCGATTAGGCGGCCTGATGCTTAGAAACCACGACTCATGCGGAAGCCGTACCTGGGCGACACGGGCCGAGCTGCATGAGCTCACTAGATTGTGTGAAACCTGAGAAGACGCAATCGACGCGAGGGGCGCCATATGCGGATGCATTACGACTGCGATGGGTGCGGAACGACCGGTTCAAGATACCCATGCCCGACTCATGGCTGAACGGGGGCCGACTGTTCGAAGCCTGCCTATGCACGTGGTGGACTGCATCGCGAATACGCGGCCGAAGTTCGCGGCGTGGCCAATCTCCAATACGGAGCTCGTGATTGAGCCCGTAGGCTGTCATGAGTCAGCTTATTGTACGCGATAACAGGTCTAGCATTGGGTAAACAAAAAGCCAAAACTGAGGAACATTGTTTTCTCACATTAAGGCGCGTGAGTAGCGCACCGAATCTGGCTAATAAAAATTTTAAGAACCATATAAAAAAGCCAATAGTGCTTGTACTCATGTTGATCTGGCAGATTTTGTCGAACCCTTGATTTTAGGCAGTGGTTCGATGCACGACTCGTGCGGTACGACCGATGCGAGCCCATGCGTCCGTACTCATGGGCTGAACGGCGATCGATCGCTCGGGGGGTCGGCACGACGCCGTCTGCGTGCGGCAAATCCGATGCGTGGGCCACGATGCCTGGCGCTCGGATTCCAGGTGCGGCTGCGGCCTTGGACGGTATCGCAGTGGGCGTGGCGCTTTCAAACCACTCGTGCGCATGATCCGTGGCGTCGGCCGTTCATTCGGCACGCGCTATCGGATGCGTGCAGCTTCGCGCGGAGGGGCTCTATTGGCGCGGCTTAGCGCGTTGCAGCCAAGTCCGTGCAGAGTGCGTGCATTGGGCCGCCAAGGTCGAGGCCGAGGTGCGCTTAGCGCGCTATATGCGTATCCGGAGTACAGCCCTCCGCCTCGGAAGTACTCGATAACGTCAGCGCCCGGATGCCACATAGTTGGACTGGCCGATGGCTAGTGCACTAGAATCGTGCGGAACGACCCGAGTCGTACATCCTGAAGTACCGGGCAGCGAGCTCATACCGAGACATTCGCCATAATACGCGATCGATTAAATATATGAATGATAATTTATTGTATCTGAAGAACTCGATTGAATGATGCAGCGGAGTACTGCAACTAGCGGGACCGGTCGCGATTGCAATCGCCCACATGCACTGACTGCACAGCCCGATACGGGGACCGACTTAGTCGTAGATTTGCGGGCAGATTATCGCGTCATGCCGCAGCTCTGCCGAAAGACAGAATGCGGCGGGCAGAGATTTCGACCGATCATGGGGGCACTGAGCTTGCATCGCCTGTAACGACGGTCGATCACTGTGGCGTGCCAAAGTTGAGAGCGGGAGGCGCTATGGCCGAATTTAGCAGACTCACACTGTGAATGCTTCCGAATACAGACCCGAGGTCTGCAGAGTCGGCTGCATGGCGGTGAAGGAGATCATGGGGGGCAATATCCGCTACGATGGGCGATGTTACTGTGACTCATGCAGGACTACCGTGATCGAACTATGGTGCGACACTTTGCAGGGCTATTCAGAGCTCTACACCGAACCTGATGGGCGGCGATGGCGAAAGTAGCAGAATTCGAATCATATGGCGCCGCGACGTCCGGCCTCGGGGCATCGAGGTGGAGATCGTTGAGGTGATCTTCGATGCATCGTAATCTTCTATAAGTGCGCCCAATGTCGGCGTCGAATTCATAAGGATCGATCGTAATTGGCACAACTCAGGCCGCGTGGCGTAGCGGCCGAGCTCGATGGTTTCGATTGGCACGACTGATGGGGATAGGACCTAAAAAAAAGAAAAAAGGTCTGATCAGTGTGTGATGGCATGACTCCATGCTGACTACTTGTGAGGGGCCGATCAACAGATGCGGTATTGAGCACGGATGCTAGACTGGCATTCTGAGCCAATGGCCCTTGAACATGTGTCTGTTGCGATCAGAATGACGCAAAAAAAGATTCAACACTAGAAACATAA
>JAGVVM010017622.1:0-14508 GCA_019149425.1 Psidium friedrichsthalianum
CGTGGGCGTACCCGGTATAGAAACCAAGGGATCGCCGAAGTATTCACCAACCTCCAACAAAGGTATTGCTTTTTATCTAACGAGTTAAAGGTCGCAGCTGATCCCCACACAAATCCATTCAGCATTATAATTTTATTGACGAATCCACCGCATAAGTCAACTCAGATGATTGAATTGAATGGCTGTTTCATCACGTATTTCCATTCTCTTCTTTTAATCGCACATTATTTTGTAGTGCGATCCTCCACCTTTCATCACTGTTGACTTGTCCAAGGTTTTCAAGAAATTATTTTTTAGTAAAAGATGTTTTGTTGCTGTAGTTTTATTCAGACAAAACACAAATAGAAAAGATCCGAGCTTTGTTAAGATTATCTGGCAACGAATGTCCCTATTCTCGTATTGCTGGTTCATGAAATTTCTAACACGATCGGCTCGAGGCTGGTCGCTCTGTGATGCAATAATGTAATTCATATATCGAGACTAGGAAGTTCGTTGTTGCACTGGGCCATCCGAGGATACATATTTTCCTGGAAAATTTATCAAAAATCCTAAAAATATTCACATCTTAGGCCAATCTAGTCCTACATCTTTTGACAATTTGTCAATTAAGTCCATTGGGTCATTCGTACGATATCGGGGGACGAAAACTCGGAACGTGGATAGTTAAACAACATACCTCCAGCCATTAAAGAAGACATAATTTCGGCATACGTGCATTAAACATTCGGGCAAAACGTGATCTTTCTGGCCATTATCCCCTCTGAAACAATGGTGTGTGCTATCTGGCTTTCTCTGTGAACTAAATCTCAAGTACGTTTTCAATAATAAAACTGACGATGACTAAAATTGCCGTCATTACTGTTTTTCAAACTACATAGGAAGGCTTGGTTTAAGATAACCCATTTAAACTACGTCTGACCCTTATAGATTACTGTCTCCCATCAAAACGGTTATCTGGTGACACAGGTTATCACGTAAACATTAATGTACGTAATATAGCATTGAGTAATATAAATGTCGGTATTTCATTACGGTGGGATCACGATTTATAATTTATAGCAGTCCAGACCAATGGTGCAAACAATTTACCAATCAAAAAATGAAAAATATTTCTCTTCCTCCTCTCTCTCTCCTCTCGTCTTTGTCTTCGGCAGCCGGGAAAATTCCTTATACTTAGCTGCCATGCCATGGAGCTCGAGCTCCACAGTCATGGTGCTGCCCCTTCACGGCTGAGAATGTCAATTTAACGAGCTCGTGTGATCTTGATCGCGGAGCTGCGAGCCCACACTAGGGCAGCCATCATGGCCATGGAGCTTGAGTCGTTGGCTCGATAGCCATGGGCAGCCGTGACCTTGGGTTTCGCGGTCCTAAGGACAGAGAAACGTCGCGGCCACGAACCAGTCATAAGCTATAGCCCAGGGCTCCTAGCCACCATGGTCATCCATAGAGAGACTTCGGTCGAACAAAGGGACAAAATCCATTGAGGTGTTGTAGTGTAATATTGTCTTTCAATGATTCTGTATCTTAAGAAATGACATGTCGTGTGAAAAGAACGCCATCAATAGATCCCGAAATGCGGTGAGACGAAACTCATATAAACGACAAGATGATTTTTTAATTCACAGGGAAGTTTAAACGAAGGTGTAAAGAGATACGAATGAAGGACACAGTGTGTTTTGAATCGGTAAGTCCTCGAATGTTGATGGAGAAAAATTCTATCCTCGAAATTCGAAACATTGATCAAAACTCACGTGCGGCGAACGGCTTCCTGAAGTTAGAGATATTATTCAAAAAGGGTCATTAACCATGGCGGTTACGAGCTATGGAGGCATGGGTGTCTTCGATTTACACGAGTCAGTTTATAAAGATCATGGGTTGAAAGAGACGAGTGGGCAGAGCCAAAATTCAAGATTGACTTAAAAAAATAAACCGTTCAAGCGGTTAGAAGTGGCAAGAAAGGATAGTATCGTCAAAAAAGGAGTAGAAAAGTTCCGGTAACAGAATAAAAAAAATGTTTTGTTTCGTTAGAAGTGCTTTAGCCTTTCTTGTAGTATAGTTGCCATGCAATTTTCAATTTCCATGTTTCTTCAGCTCTAGTAATTTCTTCGCGTTCACAGCAAGTAGGAGTATTGTAATACTAGATTGTCTAACTTTCAAAGCATTTCCATCAACCATTACCAATTTGCACGTTCATCCCGATTTCTCTATGAGAATAGGGCCTTCATCCGATTTCTTTGTGAGAACAGAGCCACGAACCCGCACTAATAAAAATGAAGAACGAATTTCGATGAAAGATATTTCCAATACAATCGCGAGAACAACGGCAAGCCAGTTGCCAAAGACTTTGAGTGTGCTCTTTGCCGCGGCCCGCAACGGCGGTGGTTGGGACTCGAGGTCAAAAAAAGGGGAAGAGATCAGCCGGAGGAGAGAATGGGAGAGAGGCCTGAGAGGTCAAGCGAAAGAGAGAGAGGGGCAACAGAGATTTTTTTTTTGTTTTTTGGGATTGTGGGGACCTTATGCGCCACGTGTCGCAGATTGAATGGTGGTCTAGACACGTCAGATTTACACGCACGTACCTAACATCTTATGGTCGAGGGCTCGTCGCTGAAATTTTGATGTTTGACTTACTCTGACCCTCTTTCGTTTTGGTGGTCTCCATGCGGAGTCTGCTTCAACAAGCAGGCATTTTAAACTTCCAACGTTGGTGGAAAATAACGAGTTTTGATTGCTTCTATCTGGCACATCAGATCGCATATATATATATATATATATATATTTTTTTTTCTCCTATTTAGAAAGGGACGAAATTCGCCGGCATCGGTGTCGATGGTCTAACCGGACGATGCTTTGCCCCATTTAGGACGTAGAACCATTGCTTTTATATAGGTACCCGGACCTTCATCGGCAAGCAAGAAGTCAGAGAGACTTGCCCAAGTTTTCTTTAAAGGAATCTCCGACTTTGTTTTGCGATTAGTTGTCGCTCTATTGACGTGACTAGAACATACTAGAGACATGCAATGGCAATAGGGTTGCGGAAAGGACGGACGGGAGGAAAGAATTGATGGTGGGTGTGGAATGGTTGGCTGGAGAACTAGTAATTAAAACTAAAAAGGGCGAGTATGGATTTGGTAGTGATGTACTATTAATTCCGAAGGGAAGGGAAAAAAAAAAAAGAATGGGACGATCAAGATGCGCAACTTCTGAAGCACATTCATAGAACCAACTACCATTCAGTTCTGACAAGCCTCCTGCATCATTACGTGATAAAAGATCTGAAAAATAAAAAAGAGGGTCTGTGGTGGGATCTTGGCCTCCCATTATTAGTTGTTTAGGCAATAAGATCAGCCCGAGGTGCTGGTGGGTTCGGAATAAAAGGGATGTTGACATTGGTGGGAGGATTGCCTAGTCGCAACTCTTCTCATTTGGGAAGAGAGAGGTAAGGGGTTCGAATCCCCATTTTGGAGGAAAGTGGCATGGGGACGCATGAAAAGGGAGCATGGTTTCGCAATCTGCACAAGGTAGATAGCGCAGACAATGTGGCTTATGTAATATAATACATAGAACAGAATCATATTTAAAAAAAAAATCAAATGTGTCGTTCATGCATGCACCTAATCGATCTGCAAATGACTGATGACTGACCAGGAAGTATACTCGTTTTATTGGAATTTTTGAAGGTTTTGGTAAGAAGAGGACACAAATACACAAAGGAAAAAGTATAATGCTCAAAATACCTTATGCATATGCCTTACACGGAAAGCATGCAAGCTTAGCTCTACAGCTCAACTCTCTCTACCCACATCCAAGGCTTTTCACACACGTTTATAAGGAACCGTCACCATAGTTCAACCGCCACGAGACACTGCCCCACTCCAGTGTGAAAGTGAGCTGCCATAATCTTATCCAATGTTTAGCCCCTAATTTCTCATGAAATAATGTCTCAATCTCACAGAGGAATTATACATAATTTCTTACCACAAGAATTTCATAGCCAGCACACAAATTCTCCATGGATGTAATTCCATGAGAATCTTCGTGCTCGCTCCAAAACCCTCTGCCAAGCACTCAAAACGGTGCTACGATTTTCTTCACATCAACAACGGCGTGCTATCATGCGGCAAAAGAACAGCCCATATACATATATCTAGAAAACAATATTAGGATAGTCCAACGTGGAAAAGGAAAGTTAATTTCGTTTTCTTATTTCTTTCCTTTTTCTAGCCAATCAATAAGCCTACACTATTATCTGAAGTTAATTTTCATGGTCGAAGTCCAACAACCAGTTTGGACTTAAACATGGAAATAACTGTGAAACCAAAAGTCACTGCATCCTGCTTTGCTCGATTTGGTATGTCGACACGAATAATAATTCATCTCAGATCAAGCTTTGCTCGAGGGCTTTAACTCGAAACATATTTTAACAATCTCCACCTTAACTCAACATTTGAGCCAAGTTATTATCGCTTGGCTGATAATACCAACTTCATTTCCTACTCTCCTACAATTTCAATGGGCTCAACCACCACAAACATCTTCCAAGCTCAAGCTGCGCATGAATTTCACCAAAATTGAGGACCTCATCAAAACACTAACTAAACATGCACCTTTAATTGTTCCACAAAGATTTTTAGACATGACCTCCTCTACCACAGATAAAGTAGAATCATTGTTGCATCCATATCTGTCAAGAGACTGAATACGTGCATTGTCAACATAAACAGTTACAGCAACTATTGGCTTTACAAAGCTCCACTTTGCTACAAACACCATTTGTATCAAGTAGTCCGCCAATACCTACTACTTAAGGAGTTTCTGGCTACAACTCCACCTCAAGCTAAACTTCATTTGAATTTGTATGAACATTGCTATAATCACTCCTAGTTAGAAATATTAGAAACTCGTTAAATGTAACTTCTCTACTAACAATAGGTGAATTCAATTCTGGGCTCCACAATTGATAACCACTCTCACCTTGTGTATAGTCTAGGAACATGCACTTTTTTGCCCTTCCATTGAGCTTACCATAATGAACTCGAACATAACATGGGTAACCAAATATTATAACAACAGAATAATCAGTAACATTACCTAACCACACTTCTTCTGGAGTCTGACATCCAATCGCAATCGATGAAATCTATTATCAAGTAGCTTGATGTACTCATCGCATCTGTCAGGAATATCTTAGCTATACCAATACTAGAGAGCATTTTTTGGGTCATCTCTAGCAATGTTCTACTCATTAGCTCTGCAATATGTCGTGGTTCACTAGCACTAGTGCAATGGCTCACTATACTTTTCTTCATGTAGAATTCATTTAATAGCTCTAAGCAAAACTCCATGCTTGATCATTTTACTAGTTTCATTTTTAATCAAAGCTCTTAACTGTCTGATCTTGACAATAGCACAAAACTGATGCCTAAGCACAAACACCTAAGTCCTCCTTGAGTAGTCATTAATAGCTACAAACATAAATTTGGCACTCTTTAGAGAAAGAAACCACGACAGCCTACGAATATCCAAGTGAATTAAATTTTCCATTTTTGTGGTTTCTTTGACACTCACACTAATCTGTATTTTCTGCCATTGATCTAAATCACAATACATAGATACATTTATCAACAATATAACTACATAATAAATTTCTTTGACTTAAAACCTTCAGACTTCTTTTGCTAATGTGACTTAAATGCATGAGTCACAATTTATACCCTAGAACAGATGCATCCGACATCTTCGCGGGAAAATTCGTCTCTATCTCACCTTGATGGTCATACATGCCATTGTGCTTGATTGCTCTCATTATCACCAATGTACCTCGAACAAGTTTTATAATTTCATATTCTGACGAATATCGACACTTAGTTGAAACCAGGGTACTCAAGAAAATAAAATTTTTCTTCAACTCTCGAACATGCCTTCCTCTAATCAATGTCCTCACAATACTATCATACAATCTGATGCTAACATCACCAATACCTATAACATCATGTTTAGTATTGTTCCCCAACTACACTCTACTACTATCATGCATTGATAAGTAATAAACTAGTTTCTATTTGGTGTGGTGCGAAAAGAACAACCAAAATCCATAATCCATCCACTAAATGACAAATCATCAATCAGTCAGCTATAGCTGCAACATCATTAGTAGACTCAACTCTAATTCCTTTACAATTCTCATTTTTCATCTTAAGACAATCCCTTCTAAGATGCCCTCTCTTACCACAATTCTAACAGACAGCACCACTAGTTCTCGACTAATTAGGTTTATTCAGGTTTATACTACGTTTGGTAACACAAGTACCAATTCTTCCTCTATTTTCACATACTAAAGCAGTAGACGTAAATTTACTAGATTCTCTTCCATGGATATCCTCACTTAGAAATCTCATCAATCGTTAAATTTGTTGATCCAAAGCAATTACTAATAATAGTAACAGTAGTATTCTAACTATCAGGTAATAAGGATAATACAATCAAAGCACATACCTCATTTTCAAAGTCAATCTCAATTGAACTTAGTTAACTAATGATCACATTGAATTTATTGATATGGTTAGCAACTGATGTACCTTTGGTCATCTTTAAGTTAAATTAGCCTCGCATCAAATAGACCTTGTTGATCCTAAAGGGCTTCTCGTATATATGCGATAGGGCTTTCATCAAACTCATAGTGGTTTTCTCTTTCATGATATTAAGCGCAACATTACAAGCTAATGTCAGTCGAATAACACAATTGCTCGTCTATCCTGCGATTCACAATCAGTTTGTTTCAGTGTCTCTAGCTTCTCCCCAAACAAGGGTAAGAGCAGTTTCATCTAATATAGATAATTCTAATCTGTATTTTCCAAAAACAAAAATTATTCCCATCAAATTTATCAATTCTTAAATCCTCTTGGTGTTTCTCAGCCCTAATTGCATTCAATAAGGCACACAGTATTTAGCTCTCAATTTCTCACAAAATAATCTATCAATCTCACAAAGGAATTATCATTTCTAACCAGAGGAATTTCTTAGCTTGAGCACAAATTCTTTGTGGATGTAATTCCACGAGAATCTTCATGCTTGCTCGAAAAACACTCTGCCAAGCACTCGAGACAGCGCCACAATTTTCTTCACATTGACAACAGAGTGCTATCTTGCGGCAAAAGAACAGCCCATATATATATATATATATATAGAACAAGATTACAATAACCCTTCTCGAAGTATATTCCAACAAGAAAAAGGAAAGTATTCCTTTTCTTATTTCTTTCCTTTTGTCGCCCAATCAATAAGCCCACGCTATTATGTGAAGTCCACCTTCCACGGTCAAAGTCCAACAACCAGTTTGGACTTAAATATGGAAATAACCATGAAACCAAAAGTGATCGTATCCTGCTTTGCTTGATTTCTTATGTCGACATGAGTAATAATTTATCTCGGGTCAAGCTTTGCTAGGTGCTCACACTCGAGATATATTTTAACACTAATTTTATAAAATAGTTAGAATAAATTTGCTATGTCGCACCAAAAGGATAAAACTACCATTAAATTTACCACCTAATTTGACTTATAGCAAAGGTATAAATGAAGAGCCATGCATTGAATGAGCATGACACTAGCTCCTAAAGAAGTTAACAATGTTTAGTACATCTAGGATCACATCAAATAGAACTGTAGATCACTAAGGACTAGAAAGCTATAGTAAGGAAAATCATACAAAAAGAAAAAGTAGTAGACGATGAATTAGTTGCAGATGGTATTGTTTCTTTAGTACCTTAAGTGGTTCTTAGAGAAGTATATTGCTCACAAAAGTGAACGAACAAAAAAAAATTGCGTTCAGAAAGATAATGAACAATAAAAAGCCTTGTATGATCAGTTGTATTATGTTGGCAACTGATTAATAGAATAATTACGTCAAATATGAATAACCAAATTAACTATTACGAAGCTCACCTATACGTATGTAACACCAATTGATTTGGACATCTTCCAACTATGGAGTTTCAGCTAGCTGCTGGTTCATCGTCGTCAAGTGTTGGAGTTGACCATTTTGTAACCCGCACTTTAGCTTTGTCCGCCTACATTAAGACATTATCGTAGAATCATATATGAGATTTTATTAGGTACATTTTGATGTGACATGATTGATAATTTGATAGATGGAACTATAAACAAGTTACCATGAAATAAGGCAACCAAATGTGGAATGCTTATATTTGAAATATACTTGAAGATTACCTCTTTCTCCCAATCACATCGAATTGTTATTACGACGAAAATCACGATTTGAACAGCAGTGCCTCCAAATATCATTCCACCCCAAATACCCTGTAGTTGTTCAAAATATTCCTTGAGGTTGTTCAACTTAAGTAGCAAAGCATAGGGAAAGGGAGTGGAGTTATCTTATGTTTTGATCATTGAGGAAGGTACAAAAGCTAATTAGCAAAATGAAGGATCCAAAAAATTACCATAACACCTAAATGGAAAATCCATCCCATGAGAAATCCAAGAGGTAGATCAACGACGTAGTAGCATCCCAAATTGACATACGCGATATATGCTTGCCATCCCGATCCAACAGCAACTCCTGTCGCATTGATGTATGATGAAAAATGAAAAGAAATTACAGCACAGATAGCAAAACTGCCTCTAAGTATACCCACTGGCATTAATTCCCGGGTAGTTAATATGAGTTGTAGTGAGAATTTCAAGTAGGGACCCTAGTTTGCTTACTTTGAGTCAATTCTAGATGAAATTGAACGCTTTGTCTTCAATGAAATACCACGTTTTGTTTCTAAAGTTCCAGTTCAAAGTTTTATTAGAGCTAATAACATTTCATGGATTATCAACCGAGTCAATGTTAAGCATATTATCTCACTTAGTCAAGCCCAATCAAACTCCAGCAAGCTCCATGTGATATAATACTCCTTTTCATTGATTCGTATCCTACGAACTTTGGTTGAACATATTATTTCCACAAGCAATGTCGGGTTGATCACACTCGTACGAAACAAACCACCTCATCTTCTATGAATGTACACTTTGTTTATCAATCGGACATCAGTACCTCGGAAATTTCTTTTTCATCACTACATCCTGTGACCTTCCATAGATGGATTCATGGCAAAGAAGAGTCAACCTACGTTTTAACAAAAGAATATGAAGATTTACCAGATTGAACGGGCTGAACACTATTGAAAAGTATGGTGACGCCTAGAAGATAAGAGAGCGTGTCCACTTCTTCGAGAACATCAGCAGAAGAAGTAAAAATGTACGCAACTTTGTCATGCAAAACCATGATGAGAGCACAGAAGAAGCAACCAATTATTGTTGATTGCACCACGGATACGACGCTCGAAAATTTCGCGGCCCTACCGTTCCCAGCTCCAAGCTCATTCGCCACCCTCACTCTGAAAATTAAGTGAACCAGATATTAAAGATTGACGGAACGAAAATTAACAAATTTCTTGATTTTGGAAGCTTATTCTGCAGATGGTGAATGAGAGTTTTTTCGCAGGTTGAGCACACAATAAATTCAAGAAATAGATTTTTTTTTGCGAAGTAAGGCTTAGTTGATTGTATTCAAGCCAATCACAAGTGTCCACGCTTTTGAAGAGATGACAATTCTTTCAAAAGCTTATGCTAAAAAACTAACCTGAAGCTCACCTTTTTGTCAGTTTTCTACCTAAAATAGAAAAGGATCATGATCCTTTTCGTTAATTTTCCGACGTTGTATCTGATGGTAAATTATGATCATGATCCAACAGGATGATGAATTCACTTCATGATTATGACTAGCAGTAACCAAGCAACATGAATGGATTTTCTAAGTTTCTGAGTTATTCTAGTAATTGATCACATTATGTGATACCTCCAATATCAATTTCAGACTCTCATTTGATGTTAAAAGAGGGCAGTCATATATCAACATTCAATCATGCCATTCCTTATATTTATATAAATAGCATCATTGGACTAGATAATATTATGGGTGATTGGTTCCAAGATGGGTGGTTCCCATCCTAAAACTGAGAACGCCCACTAGGGACCGGCTTGGCAAAATGCGAATGAACCACCACTCACTCTACAGATCTACCGAGAACCGGACAATAGGTTGATTCCCAATTAGATTCCGGTTACGGTCCTACCAACATCAATATCAATTAAAAAAAATGGAACCAATCTCTAGCGATTGGAGGAGGAAGGCTTAACTTTAGACTTTGGCAGTGCATTCCCCACGTTTGCATTCATTATTCTTATCACATGATAAATTTAAGGATTATTTTTGCAGGTGGTAGTATTACTATCAATAATGGAGTCGAGCATTGCGGAAAATGTAATAGCAATTAATTAACTAATTAATGCAGGTTTTCAAATGCATCCATAGTGTATAATAGATATCACACATGAAAATAAATTGAGCTCAGATTTTTTTTTTTGGGGACTTTGGACCTTTGAGGGAGATGACTTCAATAAAGAATATATATTTGTATTATATAAATAGATCATTCCGGTTGGGTTGATTGGATAGTTCCATTTGAAATCGCGAATCGAACTAGTTTTAGAAAATTGGAATCGGGAACCGAACGTACCCGCCAGTTCCATCCAAACTCAACTGGTTGGGTACGGTACGGTCCGGTTTAGGTGGATCATGTTTTTTTGCTCACCCTAGATAATATCACAGTGCATCACATGAGATCACATAATACTTATCTTTATTAGCTGGTTCTAGGGTATGGAGAGAGAGAGAGAGGAGAGAGAGAGAGAGAGAGAGAGAGAGAGAGAGAGAGAGAGAGAGAGAGAGAGAGGATACCCATTGCGGCAAAGAAGGCGATATTCATCTCCCAAGCATTGATGTTCAGGCTGCCATAAGTGTACAGAACTTATTAGTGACGTACTAGGAGACACATTAGTGAATGATCATAAAAATTGTACCAAAGTGAAGATAAATTGTTGATTACCAGATGGACAAGGCATCCACAGCAACTGTGGCATTGTGTAGGTATGGTCATTAGTATCAATATCCTGTAGTACCAATTTTTTAGGCTGTTCAAGGAGTATCAAGAAAATTTGATCAGAAAAAATCTCAAGGCCAAGAAAAAATCCAGACAAGGGACAAGATCTATAAGGGAAATATTTCAAGATCTCCAAGTTTCCATATGCATTGCAACCACGACGTAGTTTGCGGAGTTAAATTAGTTTAGAACTTGTAAACCCACAGTCAATAGAATACAGAGTCAAGCAAGCTGCAAAGTGTAGCTTGTTTTTACCAAAGCATAACTCCAGAAGCAGCGGACAGTTTGACGAACTCCCATAAACCCGAGAAAGCCAGGCTCCAAGGAGAGCCCTAGTCCACGTCAGCGGGCATCCGCTGCACGTGGCGTACGTGAACAATGTGAGCACCAAGAAACACCAGAGAGAGATCCAAGCAGACGCACAGCCCCACCACGCTGAAGCCGAACAAGTAGACGATGAGCCAGCTCGCGAGCACGTTGATAGCTAGCGGCGGCCAGCGAGACCCATGCCAAGATTGGGTCTTGAGCTGGCTCTGCAAGAACCCGTCATGGGGAGCTGGAAGGCGAAGCAGAAGTGTAATGGGATAGGCCACAGAGCCACTGTGCCTGACATCTCCACCACGTCGTCCGCTCTGCCCTAGGAACTTTAGGCAGCGGCGCTCCGCAAACACATATAATGGAGAGCAAGCAGCAAGAAAGCAACATAGAAGAGCACAAGCCACGACCTTTGCATGTAGATGCCGAGCATGTGATATCTCTTCGCACCAAAGGCTTGGCCACATAGCGTCTCTAGCGCGGTCGCCATGCCTAATAATAACCACAATCCAAACACAAAAGTTTGACATGAAGATCTCCATCTCTCTTTCTTTTTTCATGTTAAAGGGGGTGCTTAGCTATCTAAAATTAATTATGAGCACCAAATTAATCCCTAAAGTGAGGTATAAAAATAATTTTTCTTTTATGCATAAGAAATGATACCATGCATCCACAGACAAACAATACTGTTCCCAAAGTAACACTATAAATACAAAGGTTTTTTGAGGTTTTGAGATTGCGACCTGCCCTTCTTCAACATGTGAGTCAAAATTGATTGTATCCTTCTACTCTTAGTGTTGAAAAATACCATCCACCCAAACTAATTTTGCCTCTTTGAAGCTAAATTAAGGCTATGAGAACATCGGTGGTGGAACCCATATGGCACCTCAAACACCATTTTATATAGATAAGAATTTTGTTTAGCATAATAATTTTTTAGATATAAGTCATACAGTGACAAATTCTCAAAAGAGTAAACTCTACGGTAATTTTTAATTATTTAGTATTTATTTTTTCGAATAGCCAAAATAGACTATTATTTTCACAATAAAATTAAGGGCAATCACGTAAGAGATTATTTTATTTTATTACATCCTTGAAGACCTTCTTCTAATAAAATGCATCTCTTAATCAATACACCCCCCCGCCCAGCCCCCCCCCCCGTGCCTTAGCTCTACATTTTTTTGTTTTTTTTTAAGTATTGAATTTCAGTTCCAAACGATGACAACGAACTGGTTTCGTTTTGCCACAGCTTCCTTGCTTTGTGACCACCCATGCCTCACATCAAGCTCCTTGCTGTCTCTCCTTTCTCTTCTATGATTCCTGCCGCTCGGCCCCGCATTCTCCGTCGCGCCACCGGTTCCCCGCCGCAACAGAGGCCAGGCTTGGCTGGCCCCAGGGGATGAGGATGGCACGCTGTGCTATCATGGTCGACGACTTCGCATGAAAGGAAATAGATGTTTTTGTGCCTCTAGGGACGGGAAAGGCTATTCCTTGCCTTTGTTGTGCCTTTCCTCCCTGTGGATAATAGAGTAGCAATCCGAGATTGTACAAATAATTACAAGGCAATGAAAAATGAATCAGTGACGGAAGAAGAGTCCCCCACGTCGCGTTGTGTGCACGAACGTGGACATTCACAGATCCAAAACTGCAATAGATTGGACGGTCCCATGTCCATGTGGATCCTAGAATTACTAATTGGGAGCAAACATTTGTCGACACAAAACGACACATTGTTGTCTACCTTTGTTTAAGGCCCGCATCTAGAGGAAAGCCCTTTTTTTTTGGCATGCATTTTCTCCCCTAGGGTTTTCTATCCTCCTGCTGCCGCCTCTCTTCAATTTTTCCTGCAACAGCCATATCCAAGGGTTCCTCTCTCCCTCCCTTCCCAATATCACTTTCCTCTCAATTTCTTCAGAATTTCCCAATAATTATTCCTTTTTATAAATTTTTTCTTTAATTCAGGACAAGCAATGATAATCTAAGCTCTTCGAAAATTCAAAGCCCCACGAGCGCGTTCAGAAGAATCTGCTTACTTCGGATCCGAGGGTTTGTTCCAGAGTGTCAAGCATTCGCAAATTCTCACAACTTTTTCTTGGTAATCACTTTATCTGAAATGATTTTATGATCAATAGGCTGTCATTTTATAGTTACTCTCTCTCCGAACTAGCGTTAGAGTTAGATTTAGGGTTCGTTAATTGACAACGTCAACATTAAATACTTAATCATGCTACAGTTCTCATTATGGATAAGGACGGTTTTGTGATACAAGCTATGGAAAGTGGTGACCGCATGGTCATCAGATGGGAAGTTGATCAAGATGAAAACTTAGCCAATATAAAAAACTTGAAATCGTATTAGGAACACTAGAGATTAGACAGTTAATACAATTCTGATAGAAGATAGATCTGACAAGAGCAGTTGATGGGTTTGGGAAAACTGCAACAATCAGTATAGTACTCTTTGATGGCACACGGCTTATTAGAAACAATGGGCACAGCACAATTGAGTATGAGACGGTCATAAGGTTGGAACACACACACAAACACACACACAAAACACAAACAAACAAACACACACACACACACACACACACTATATATATACTATATATATATATATAATCAAGAGAAGTAGGGAGCGTTGGGTGGAAACAAACTAAAAATAGTCAAGGTTTGATTGTTAATAACATAGTCTATAGATTTTGAAGTGTTTCTGTTCATTTTGTTTCATAGAAGCTGTGTTAAAATGATTAGATTTGTTCGTGGTGATACTAATTTGTAATAGCAAAAGGCGTAGTACAGTGTAAGAGAATGTTTAGTGTCCCTATAGGCAGACCATGTGAAAAGAACAAAATTTTCAGTTGTAACTATAGCTCCAGTCTACTATTATATATAGCATCTTATGGAGGCTAGTTAAGAGTGGAGTAAACTTGTGTATAAAGACACACACTAATAATCAGAGGTCACCTTAAAATTCTAATTATCAGAGCAACATGATTTGTCATAATTCAATCAGACCACAAAACTCCAATACACTAACCAACACCACAAACCACCAAAACAAAACCAAAAACAAACCCCACACCCACAAAACCTCACCATCCTACAAAACCTAAAAATCCAACACACTAAAAATAAAATAAAACTACAAAAATACCATAAGCACCACCAACAAAAAAATCAATCTT
>JAGVVM010017625.1:0-10979 GCA_019149425.1 Psidium friedrichsthalianum
GGGAACGCCTAGCTTTGAACCAGACTTACTTTGAGCATGACCCGATCGATATCGTGATGAAATTCAAATGTGAATGGCTAGAGAAGAGGTTCGATAATCTAACGACGAATATAGCTTTCGAGAGAGACTTAGTCGAGAATTTGAAAGTCGTCATTGAATATCATGAGGTCAATGCAGCCAGGCACATGGAGAAAATATATCCGCCTGTTCTTCAAGCTTGTGGATCTTGAATCTCAGATCGCTCAGTGTAGGCAAAACATTAATTTCATGGAGAGTCAGTTGAGCTCTTCTATAATGCTTATTAGGGCTCAATTTTGTTTTACTTTTCCTCCCTAATGAGCTGTTGTAATACTCCTTGATAGATGGAATTAGAGAAAAGTTTCACATGCTTGTGCTTTTATCTTCCTGCCATCTCTTCTTCCGCACAACATGATAGAACGATTTGAGGTACTGAAGATGTTGAGGCTTAACGTTCTCCTTGGTGCTCTTGTAGTTGCTCCAGACGATGATATCGAGAGCATTGAAGAAGGATTTGGCGGTGGCCCCACTGATCGCCTTGAGATCGCGATCAATACAGCTGTGATAACTCGATCAGTGTGCTAATAATGAACCAGGCCACCTGTCGCGTGCCCCACTTCACTCATGCCTTATCTCTTTCGGCGTCCACTTATTAGTGTCGATCGTCTGCAGTGTCGGGAGAAATGTCTGTGGGCCACACTCAATAGCAAAGTGCCGGTCCTCCAAAGTCCTCCAAGTGGTTTAAATCCGAGAAAGTTAAAAAGCAGGCCTTTGGCTGATTTAATCAAAAAGGCGTTGCAAGTCGGGTTAACATACTTGCTACATGGATTTTGACTTTCACAGTTTATGCTTTTTCAACAAAAATATAGGAACCCTCTAATACATTAAGAATGCACCCATGCATGATCCGAATAAATTCACCGCCGCATCAGAGTACGTAGCCCTACATGCTCATATGTTGAAGCGATCCTGTCTCTGGAAAAATGGATATCTTCGTTTGCCCTCAGGGTTAGAGGATAAGACGTCAGCAATTACTCATTCTTTCGTATTCTTCAAGTTATTCTAGGATATTATCATCAACGAGCCCAATTTTCTCCCGCCTGGGGTACCTATGATTCCCTTGCAAAAGTAAAGGAAAGAATGAGTATGTGATCCAAGAGAGGTCGGTCCATGACTCCTGTATTAGTCCAATTTTAGTTTTCAATTTTTGTGATGAAATCAGACAAAATTTTCTTAGGAAGACATGGACAAATTTTCCAGAAAGAATTTTCTGGCAGATTTTTATAACTTGAAAATGTGATAAAATCTCTTGACGTTTATCAAATTTTTCGAAGGAATTCTCCTCTTTTATCACAATGAAATTTTAAGTGGTAAATTTGTCAAGAAAATCTCATTTTTATTGAAGTAGAAGAGATGTGACAAAATTCTTTATTGATCAACAAAATTCCTTGAAGGATTTTTCCACATTCATTTTTTTTTTCAGAAATGGGAGACCAATTTGGTTTTTATTTTCTTTTGAAAAAATGACCACGATGTTAAGTTCAAAAATTCAACTGACACCTAACATGGACCGACCGAGAATAAATACAAGATAAAGTTAGAGAACTTACTTCACCTAAAAAAATACAATGCAAATCACATAGATATGCACATAAGTCATGAGTTTAAACCTAGTCTAACTATCCTAAAGGTTTGGCAAAATGAAGTAATGGACGGAACGACGGGTTGCAGTCTCGCGCACATTTATCATGACTAGTCGCAAGCCTTGCGTACAATAGCCATGACTAGTCGGTCCCATTACTTCGGCTTGGTTCGGTCAATAAGGATAACGCCCATGCATCGTAGCCTCACGTGCATGAACACGACCCTTGAGCTATTTTTTGGAAAAAAATTTCAAGATCCAATGGGATAACATTTAGCGAAGCCTTACCATCAAGGTTAAAGAACGATCTAAATACCATCTAAAAACTATTGGTGTGACCCAGGTCCGGTCATGGGTTGTGTATAGTGTAGTGCAAATACTATAAACACATGCACAACATTTAAATGACAACACCGCTTCAAATAATGTGCGAAATTAAACAAACAATTCCAACACCAATCTGCAAAACAAGGGGTTAGCCACAAACTCCACCATTATAACTCCCATCTACAAAACCATTAAACCTAAAGGTCATAATCCAACCATTGTTAAGCCAAATGAACTTTCATGAAATTTCTCTTGCCTAAGTTCTCTAGGTTCTTAAATTTTTCAAAAATTAAGAATAAGTCCCCAGTGGAGTCGCCAGCTATCACGATCCGAAAGAAATTTTTATCAGTCGATCAGATGAACGGATTATCAGGTTAATTAGATTAACTAATCCAACACGGACTCTCCAAGCCCTACCGAATCGCAACTTTGGTTTTTGTTTAACGATTTTAAAGTTGGAATCCCCACTAGTCGTTCTTAGTAGATCGATTAGAAACCTAAATAAAATTAGCGGGAGAACTAATTTATTTCTACGAACCAGAGATTATGAGTTCGGGGACTTGGTTACGTCAGATTACTCTAACGCCCTTCGGTACCAATTTCATGAAAAAATCATTTGGGGTGACTAGGAAGGATTTGGATCAAACCGATCAGAAGGGTAAAATGATCATTTTCAAGGATCGATAAGTGAAAACAGGTCAAACCAGTTGAAATATAGTCATTCCTTATTTCCAGCAATTTCTGAGAATTTTTCGAAATTTTTTGAGACAATTTACCCATAAGGGGCAAAATCATCATTTTAAAAAGACTAGGAAGGGAAATCATCCAAAAATAGGATTGGCCAGTCGAAATGGCCCGTTTCCGAGTTTTTGAAATTTTCGAGAATTTTCTAGGATCTTTCAAGAAAATTTGCTAATAAAGGGTAAAATGTCATTTTGAAAATATCAAGAAGGCAAATCATCAAAAATAGGATTGGCCAGTCGAAATGGCCCGTTTCTAGGTTTTTGAGATTTTTCTGAATTTTTTTTTTAGATAATTTACCCATGAAGGGGCAAAATCGTCATTTTGGAAAAATCAGGAAAGAAATTCATCAAAAATAGGATTGGTCAGTCGAAATGGCCCGTTTCCTAATTTTTTAGCTTTTTCATAATTTTTCTGAAGTTTTTCAAGACAATTTGCCAATAAGGGGCAATCATTATTTTGAAAAATCAGAAAGGAAATTAATCAAAAATAGGATTGGCCAGTTGAAATGGCCCGTTTCCTAATTTTCTAGATTTTTTAGAATTTTTAGAATTTTTTTAGACAATTTGCCCATAAGGGGAAAAATCATCATTTTTAAAAAATAAGGTAGGAAATTCATCAAAAATAGATTGACAGTCGATATGGACCCGTTTCCTAATTTTTGAGATTTTTTGAATTTTTGAAATAATTTGCCCATAAGGGTAAAATCGTCATTTTGAAAAGATAGGGAAGACAATGCATAAAAATAGGATAGACCAGTCGAAATGGCCCGTTTCCTAATTTTTGAGATTTTCAGAATTTTTTTGAATTTTTCGAGACAATGTGCTCGTAAGGGGCAAATCATCATTTTTTAAAAAATCAAGAAGGAAATTCATCAAAAATAAGATTGACCATCGAAATGGCCCACTTCCGAATTTTTGAGATTTTTCTGATTTTTCATAATTTTTTTTAGACAATTTGCCCATAAGGGACAAAATCGTCATTATGAGAAGATTGGAAAGACAGAACCGCCAGATATAGGATTGGCTATTTAAAGTAGCCTTTTCCTGATTTTTGAGACTTTTTAGAAATTTTTTTGGAATTTTTTGTATTTTTTTTATTTTCATTATCATTTTTCTTTCGAAATTTTCCATTTTTTATTTTTGAAATTTTTTTAATATTTATTGTAATATTTTTTATTCCGAAAGTTGTGGTGAAGGCTGGACTTCCAAGCCAACCCTCCTAAAGCAGAGAAATATGAAGGGCTTAAAGCCCAAACGAAACTCTAAAAAAGAGAAGGCCTAAATCTTTATTTTAGAGCCCAGCTTGGCTTAAACTTAGACCTGGCCCAATTCGGTTAAACTAAAGTCCGAAATCCAACTAAACCTAATCAGACCCCACCCATCAGCCCAAGTGCCAAATCCAACCTAGTCTGCAAAAGCCCCTCGTGAAGGGAAAAATTTTGGTGGGCCGGCTCAGTGAGGCCCGACCCACGTGGCCTCTCCTCATTGGAGGAGAGGCCTGCAAAACACAGAAAAGCCTGTGTTTTGCTGTGTTTTGCAGGCCTCTCCTCCAATGAGGAGAGGCCACGTGGGTCGGGCCCACAGAGGCCGGCCCACCCAATACTTCCTCCTCGTGAAGACACTCCACCGCCCACTTTTATATTTTATTATATTTTTTGTTTGTTTGTTTTGTTTTATTTTATTTATTCTTTCTCTGGGGAGTCTGCTGCCTCCCCTCTTCTTTACACTTGCATGGTCTTCTACGTAAGTTGCAAGAGCAAATTTCCAGACTAACTATGGAAGACAGAATGAGGTAGTGTTTTACCATGGTTTCACGCGCGCTCCTTCGTTGGGACCTCCGTCGATCGCCCCTCATTGCGCCATCGTACCGCCTAGTTTGCTTTGTCGCGTTGCATTCAAAATTTATTCATCGTGCCGTCACACCATCAGGTCTACTCGTATGTCGCCACACCGTCGAGTCTACTCCTTCGTTCGACTGGTTTACTGAGAACAGGGAGTTCCCAGCGAGCTCGTTGGAGCGGTTCCACCATCGCCGCGCCTTCATCTTTGTGTGTCGCCGTGCCTCGACCCTATCATGGCTCGGTCCATACCGAGCCTCACGGGTCGCTGCCGTTGTGTTTCCACATCCACACGAGAGCTCTCAAAGTCTCCTTTTTCCTTTTTCCCTGGTACTCTTTCTTTAACTTCCGAGGATTGAAACTATAAACCTCATCTCGAATTCACTCCATTTTTTTTTTTGTTTTCTCTCGGTCTGGTCTAGTTCTTTTCTTTTGCCCAAAAACCAAGCCCAAAATAAACCAGACCCCTACGTCCTCTTTAGGCATAAGAGCCCTAAGCTCCTCCATGAAAGTACCTATCTTAAGGAGATGGAGGAGTTTGCTTTCACCTCATCACCGTTGGCGAGTGTATGATTGATGAGCACTTGCCTAAGCTTCTGAACCCGAGTGATAACATTTTAAGGCCCATTTAGCCAAACTCTGAGGTCCACTCTCATTCCCATCTTTAGGTAACATTATAGGTTTGGCATAGAGGACTTTAAACCGCACCACTCCGAATGAGTACACATCAGACTTAGCTGTAAGTTTTAGATAGCAATAATATTCTGGTCGAGATATCCGATGCTTCCTTTCACCTTGGTGCAACATGCATGTTGCACTGGTTCATCGCATCAGGCCCGAGTTTGGGATAATCCGAAATTGGACACCTTGGCCTCCCATCTCTTATCCAGCAGTATGTTGATGCTCTTCACATCACGGTGGATGACAATCTGCTTAGAACCTGTGTGAAGGTAACGCAACCTGCCTGCTATGCCGTCGCAAATCTCGAGTCTTGTCTTGAATTCTAGCTGAACTTTCCTTGACAGTGCCTGGAGAGGCAATGTCTTTTTCTTCACACGAAGGAACCTCCCCTGCTTAGTCTTCTTTTTGCTTCTCGAGTCCTCTACCGCCCAAGATCAGACTCTCTCTTTCTTTTTTATTTTAACTGGAGGTCGTCCGCCATTGTCAAGTAGTATTATTTTTCTGAGAGTTGATCCTACAAGGAATGGTAGACACAAATATAATTCCCTTGACCGTAAAAGTCTATATTTTATACAGATGATCACTACTCCTCGTCCTATCTCCCATAAAAAGGTAAGAAAATAATCAAGAAACCAAGCAAATAGATAGAGAAAGGAAAAGGTTGGAGGAAATATCTGTTAATGCTCCACAAAGGTTTTGGAATTCGTTGCCACGCTAAGATCTCTTTGTTGCGGGCTACCAATGGACAAGCTTTGATGCAGCCATTACCAGAATCTTCTACTCTCTCTCTTTCTCGTCATCCGAACTATCCACCATTTTGTCAAAATCCTCACCAAAGCCCACATCTCCATCATCTGGCCCCTCATTTTCATCTCCAAGATCTCCTAAACAGAAGACATCCAAGTCTTGCTCTGCTGAGTGAAGTCTTACATAGTTTACTTGGATTTTTTTTTTCCTTGATTCTTTGTCTCTACTTCAGATGCTACTCCAGCATTTGGAGGTTCTTTAACTTCTCCTAATGCTTTTTGTCTAACATCCTCCATGCATCGCCTCTCGTAAGGCACCCCCTGGCTAGTAACTAGTATGGAATATATTCTCTAAAACTTCCTCACTTTCATAATCCGTGGGCACCACTCGTATCCTAAAGTCAAGATTTTCCTTTTCAGATGAAAGAACAAGCTTGGCATGCTTTTCTTCTTCCACTATTCGCTTTTTTAGCAAAAAATTGAGCCTCAACACCATGCCTTACGACAAAACACTCCCACTTCTAAGCCAACTCAAAGTCAGGATCATTTGGATCCAATCGACGGACCTCTATTTTCCTACCAGGCGCTACTGGGTGATCCTCAAACATCTCCACTTTAGCAGCACAAGTTCTCACAGGCCTCGGCATCCCAAGTATCATCATTGGGCAAGAAGCAATGAGTTTCACGATCGCTTTGCCTGCTCCTCATCTTCCATCTCAACGAGAGCCATATTAGATAATTCTGAGGCTGTGAGTAGTTCGTGATGACCTGAACACTCTTGACTGTTCCAACTTGGGGCGAGAGCAGACTTCAGATAGACTCAGTGACCTGGGGTGATAGGTTGTTGATATAGACAGTCCGTTTTTCACCTTGCCTCCAGGAATTCAGCATACTCGGTCTCTACAGTGCACGCCATGCCATCTGTCGTTAGAGAAGAGATGGCCGAGGCGAGGATCTCAAAAAGCTAACCTACGGCGGACGCATGACTGTTGCTCATCGGTGAAGGGCGGCGAAGATGAAGGCTGGAGAGGCTTTTCTAGTTGTCCTTTGTCAAGCATGCAACCGGGGCTACAACATGCAATGGTCCGCATAGCGTTCGAATATGGCTTAGCATCGTGCTTTTCTCTAACCATGCCCCCGCTCTTTCTTCCCCGTCTCAGATCAGCATGTCAAAGGTCTTCTCTACACAGGCCGAAGCCGCAACGCTGTTGCCTGACAATGCACCACGGGCGACGCAGCAGGATCGCTTGATGCGACCCCTTTTTTTTTCAGGTGGAGAAATGGATCGGGGTTTTTTGTTCTGGAGCTTCACCGCGTCCCCACCTCAGAGGCAGCCACCCAGTTTTTTTTTTTTTTTTGGATTCCGCCAGAAGTCCCCTATTCTAAATCCACGAAACACTCTTTTTTTTTTATTTTTTTTCATTCCAGCTCCTCTCCGCAACTTTTGCCTCCCCTTGATAGTCCCATGATGCCCGAGATCAAGGAATGTTCCCCCAGCTACTATTGTTGATACCTAATTTTTATCATCTTTTTTTTTAAAATTATAAAAAAATTTATAAAAATTCATCAAATTAGAAAATTAAACTTTGGGACAATTAGCCAAGCCTAGGGAACTAATTTTGACTAAAAATGATTTTTCCATATTTTCAGTCTTCTTGATATTTTTATTTTTCGAAAATTCATAGAAAATCAATAAAAAATTGAAAAAAAAAATTACAAAATCAACTTGGAAGCAGCTTCGTCAAGCTAGCTACCATTTTTTGAACAAAAAAAATAATTTTCACATTTTTTCATTTTTTAATATTTTCAAAAATTAGGAAAATATTTGAAAATAATTGCCTTTACGGCCAAAAAAATATGAAAAAAAGTCATTTATTTTTTATTTTTTTTTTCTCGATTCATTTTGGCTGAAGAAATCTGCAAAAATAAATATGAAATCGGGAATTACTTTGGTTAATCTATTTTCCAAGGTTAATTAAAAAATTATAGAAACTTTCCTTTTACTCTGTAATTTTCAATTTTTGCATTTCTGCATTTGGTACATTGTCTCCTAATTTCTAAAATTTTTCATGACAGCTAATGATACTCAAAGGCACTTCTTATGCTCACCTGATGGTTTCCACACATCTGATTATGCTCGGCATTTTCTATCCTGTTGCAGTAGAATCTTGGGTGTAGAGTATCATCAAAAAGGGGGCTATATTGGTTTGGAATATTATTGAAGAATGATTGGGTAAAGCTAATGCTTTTGTTGGATCCAACATGGGCCAGATTCAGTCCGTATTAAAACTGGCAAATAAGGATGGAGAGTGGACGAGTCGAAGCAGCAGTTTGAAGGAAAGACTATATTACTTGGGGTTGATGATATAGGACATTTTAAAAGTGTCAAGTCCGAAGTTGTTTGGCGATGGAGCAGTTGCTAAAACAGCACCCTAAGTGGCAAGGGAGGGCAGTTTTGGTGCAGATTGCTAATCCCGCTAGGGGAAAGGGGAGTGACATTGAGGAGATATAGGCTAAATACATGCGAGCTGCAACAGGATTAATGAAAGCTTTTGGTCGGCCGGGTGCATGAACCTTAGTCTTTATGGATACGCCCATTTCTCTTTTCTGAGAGAGAGCTGCATATTACGCTATCACCGAGTGTCGTGTGGTCACAGCTGTGGGGATGGCTTGAATCTCACGCCTTATGAGTACATTGTGTTGCAAAGAAGGAGTCTCTTGCTCAGGATCCTGTTCAAATTCAACTGGGTCCAGAAAAAGCATGCTTGTTGTGTTTGAGTGTATCGGATGTCCTCCTTCATTAAGTGGTTCTATTCCGCATCACCCATGGAAACATTGAGGCCACTGCAGAGGATTGAATGAGACAATTGCAATGGCAGATCCTGAAATGCAATGGCGCCATGAGAAGCACTACAATGACAGCACAACAACTAAAGGAAAGCTTAGTGGAAGAGAACCATCATTGCTCATCACTTATTCATCATCACCATGGCCCAAGGACAATTGCTAGTGGAGCATTATTCGGTGGAAACGGAGGGCACGCACGGTCTTTTCCTCGGGTGGCACCGAAAGACAAACGAGAAGAAGGGGTTTTGAGTATCTGTTGGGGGAGCCTTTCAGATTCTTGGGTCCTGGTGTTGTGGAGGGCGTGCTATAGATATATCTTGATGAGAGGGCTTTTGCCGCATTTTGGGGAAAACTGGGAGCTGGGCAGCATTAAAACAAATTTGGCCATGCTTCCAAAGCAAAAGGGAGAATGTGGGCCCTATAAACCCGGGGGGTCTTTGGTAGGAAAGTCTGGAATAGTCAACGTAAGCCGGTTCGAAGCTCGAGGAAGCTTAGTCATGGCGACCCCCACAGCTTGTCAAAGGCGAGCTCAAAAATACTCCAAAAGGAGGAAATCGTGAGAATTGGAGGGGGAGATGCAGCTTTACCTGGTGAAGGGCATAGGCTGCTGAGTTGGTCCTCACTTGCGGTGCCACGTCTATGGCAACAAGAGTGGTAATTGCGCGGAGAGTGCCGCGTAATAGCTGGTCTGAGGAGGCTATGCACGCGGCATCTGTTTGAGCCCGGTGAAGGCTAAGCCCTTTTGCACCAATGAGGAGGGAGAATCCTGAGCAAGGTAATGGGAGCCACGTGCCTTTTGATGAGAAATCTGCTAGGGTGGTATGACTAGGCACAAGACCATTCGGGGAAGGCAGTTTTTTTTGGCAAGGTCAAGTTTCGCCAACCTCAGTGGCTATAACTGCAGATGGCCGTTTTCTGCGATAACGCTCACCTTACGTTAAGGCAGTCGCAGAATTTGAGCAAACGGGTGGTGAGGATGCCTGTTCAACGCTACGGGCGTGGAAAAGGATTGCGAGTCTCACGTCCTGATGTCCACCACTTATCTGCTGAGGTTTCTAAGTTTGACCAAAGGGCGCCGAGAGCGACGAGGCCACTTGGCATGGTGACCCACACGGACAAAAGCTTCAGTCTCCGGAATAACTCTATCAGGAACCATATGAGAGGACTAGAGCTGAGAAACAAGGACGGAGGAGGTGTGCACAGTCCTGAGAGCCTCACCTTTTTTTTCGGTATCGTGGTCTTGGTTGGTGATACACTGCATGTTTTGCTTGGGAGCACTCTCTTTTTTGAAAATTCTAAAAAAAAATCTGATCGTAATTCTTGGTACGATAAGACGCGCCTAACCCCAGGTTTTTGTCCTATATCTTCGTTCGTTTTGGGGCTTTTTTACCAATTTAAGGTTTAAAATTTTATGTTTTTACCAATTTTAGCTTTCTCCGACGTAAAATTACTGATTTAGGGGTTGGATTTTGGCCACTCCAAGTGCCGACCCAAAGCCGTTCGGTTAAGGGTGTGCGAAGTGCACTTCAATGTGCCAGAACAGATGGTCTCCCCCCCCCTTCCTCGCGCACGGGCATTCCCCCTCGCCCCCGCCCCCCCCCTCCCCCCGGTGTCAACTTCCCACTCGCCCGGCCCCCCCTCCCTGCTCCTCTCCCCAGTTTGTCCTTTCGTCAGCCGGACCCCCTACCTATTATTTCACCGTCCCATTATCTTTTCTCATGGCCCCTTCTCTTCCCCTTCTTTAAAGCGTGATAGGCGTCTTCGCTTTTCACGCATTACCGCAAAAAAAGCTACCGATCAACGAAACGAGATTCGTCCTCAGAGATTCTCTCCATAGTGAAAAGTTTATCATATATAGATAATCAGAGTGTGAAGAATGTAAGTCTGAAGAAGTTCCGAAGAAAGAGAAATAAGAGGAAACAGAGAGAATTGTTTGTATCGAGAGACGAATCAAGAGCCATCGAGTGAGGAGAAAAATTTAAAGGTCGTATCGTCCATTTTCGAACGTGTTTTTATTCACGGTCATTACTAATTTTGTCAATATTTCTTCGCCATCGATATTATGGGATATTTCACTTTATGATCCTGTTTTATTTTCGCTATTTGCGTTTTTCGTTTCATTGCATGTAATATTAAA
>JAGVVM010017630.1:0-20374 GCA_019149425.1 Psidium friedrichsthalianum
TATGAATAGAACTAAGCTTTTATCAATGAGGAAAGGAAATTGGATAGAATGGAAAAATATCAATGACTCGACGTCTTTAAAAGGGTAATTCAAGTTTGGTTTTGTGATATTTATGCCCTTATTGTTCCATACTCTTGTCAATCATACATAGTTCGATTTTCTAGGTTGAAGTTAATTTTTTTTTTCCAAGAATTGATAAAAATAAAAAAATAACCCAAAAAGAGTATATTGAAATCTCGTGATAATTAGAAATTGTATTTAATTTGAATATGCGCTTCTAATAACATTGTTGTAATTAACATTGTTGCAAATGTTTACATTATTTTGAGGTAAGTATCCTCCCTACTCCTTCGCAATTTTTTTGATGCTTTCATTACTGAGTGTTCATTAATGTTTGCGCACTCGCATGATCACCTCACATTTTAGGTTAAAATCAATCCAAGCTGCTTGCAAAAAAATGTTTTGACTAATTAAGAGAAATGGTACTAAAGGAACGTTAGAGTAATCTAATGTAACCAAGTTCCCAACCTCATTAAGCTTTGATTTGCAAGATCCTCCCATTATTTTATTTAAATATCTAATCTACCTATCAAGAGACTGATCAGTGATGACTTCGAATTGAAAATTATTTCCGTGCTAAATAACTTGAACTCTAAGTTGTGAATTGGTATGGACTTGAGAGAGTCCAAGCTAGGTTTAAAAACTTTGTGATCAATTAGTTTGAATTCAAAAAATTTTGGGTCGCGATAGCTATTCATACTCTCTATCGACAGGAATGCATGGGAGTCTTGGGAGAGTGCTCTAGCAGAGATTGCGAGGGTAGCACCTTGAGTCGCTTGAGGGTTTTTATAGTTTTGAACCCATACTTTTTTTATTGGTAGTTGGGATTTGGCCCGTGAATAGTTACTGTTATATATTGTCTCTTCTTTTGTATTTGAGGGATATAATAGAGAGGTGCGAGATACTAATTATAATAGATTCATCTATTGAATGTAACGTTAGATCAAGGATGAATCAGGATAAATCTTGCATCTTGATTTCCTTTCTCGCCTTTACACTTTACTTCGTTGTGTTTATATGCCGAATCCTAATACGAAACATTGTTGAGTAATTCACGAATCACTTGAAATGCATGACTTCTATTTTAGAAAACATAGAAAATGAAAGAAAATAAAGGAACATGATTTCACCTAACCGCCTCATAGAATTGACAAGTGTCAACTTACCATGTTTTGAAAACCCTCCTTTATATAACAGTAAGATTGCTATTGCTGCAAAAATTCCAAAAAAAAAAAGAAGGGTAAAAGAAATGGGTATAAAAAAAAGCTTTCTTTATATCCATTTTCCTTCATTTCTTACAAACCCGATGACTGTACCGATAAAATAAACTGAATACCGATAGGTAGGCCTTGGGAAATCCGATACGGCTGGAGCTGGGGGACTTAATCGTGACCAGCAATCGAAAGCAAGCTGCTGTTTTCTACAGAACAGTTGGCCATTCCACCGCTGTTATTACAGAGCTGTGGACGTTTTGGGATGGACTGAGTAACCAATATAAGTTTGGAGAGTTTATTATGTAAAGTCTTTGGGTGACTGTAAAATTAATGGCATATTTTGCAAAATAAAAATAAAATTTATTTAAAATTATTTTGGAATCTACTCTTTTAAGAATTTGTGACTCACAACATACTATTGTTTTAAAATAAAAATTTATTACAATATTATTAAAAAATGTTCACATCAGCAGCCGGTTGTGACGGTGTTCACGTAGCAACGTTCAACCAAAATTAGCCTGGAAGAACTTAATTGGTATAAATACAAAAGATTTAGGATTAAATAAACACCAATGTAATGGTTTAGGACTTTCCTAACACTTTCCCCCCCTATATTCCCTATACAATTGTTTATCATGTGCTATGGAAATTTGGATGAAGATATCCCATGGCGATTTTTCTCTTGACATCTATGGCAGCTAGTGATCTGGCTTGGATTCCTATACAAAGAAATGCTTGATTATCAATCTTGAGAGATATCTACAGCGAAGATTCTAATTAAGCGTGGCATCTTGATTGATTAACAATCATCCAGAATACATGTCTTTCTATAGATCGAGCTACTCTATTTATTGGAAAGTAGAAGATTTTATTGTATGGGTGACCAAATCTCCAAGAACTCAAACTGAATGATTTCAACGGCTAAATTGATCTTCTCAACAATTGTTCAACGAATATTGATCCTCACGAAGATTATCCAACGAGCAGATGGAAATCAAGGAGCATAAAAGGAGATCAACAAACGCCGAAGAAATTAAGAGGCATCAAGACTGACAAGAATTCCAATCAATAGAGAAAGCTTTACATATTTACTATTTTCTGAGGGTACTGAAAAGTGAAATCGCTTGAGAAGTGTATCAATTCTATAGCTGTGCTTAGGTGTGAGATAGGGTATAAGCACTGCCAGTTCTGGGAAGAGTGCATGAGTATAAGCAGCACTTGTTACGTAACTACTCAAAAGATTACTAATGAAATTCAACAAGTAGGTTGTTAGTTGAGAGAGTGAACATAGACTTACACCAAGCGAACCGCTATGAAGCTCTGCATGCAACGTTTTCTATCTCTTTGCTCACATCTTTTACTATTAATAGGAGCGCACTGCACTGATTTATCACGTGTTCCCACTTATATTAACTCGTTTATGTGATTCCGCTTGTGTTTAACTTAACATTATAATTCCGCATAAGTAGTTAAGTTTTATTAAAATCACTTATTCACCCGCTCTAAACCATATTCTCAGCCACTACATAAAGATTACAAGCACAATTCCAATTAACCAGATTTCTTAGTCCCAATCTAGCCTCACACTTGAACAGACATACCATTCCATGCTAACTTGAAGATCTACCTCTCCAAGTATCACTTTGTCATTCTAGTCTCCGAAACACCACCATGGAAGCATCATAATATCTTATTTTGATTTTATATCATTAATCATTCTATATATCTCTACTTCATGTCCTCCCATCTTAAGAAAACAACTATGGGAGTAAAGTTCAAATATACTATTCAGGTTAACTTCCTACTATTATGGCTTTGAACGAAATAGACTACCCTTTCCATAATAAACTACCAAAAGAAAACCTCCTTTGCACTAATTTGCATGATGACCCAAGTTTCATGTGGATTGCTGGCTTATTCTCCACACCCGCCGACTAAAAGCAATCACTGTGAAACAGATAAAAGATGGAAGAAATTTTTCCTCTGATTGTCATTGATCAGACGTGCCAGACTTATACAAAAGATGGGCTTGAATTTAGCCAATGAAAAAGCCTACAAAATAGCTACTGAATGGCTATTACCTAGAATAAAGGAAACTAACCAAATATACAACGGATCAACAGTTGTACAAGATAATATATATGCTAACACCCCCCCTCAAGTTGGAGCATGAAGATTTGAAATGCCCAACTTGCCAAGTAATGTGTCAAATGAGCGCTTGGAAAGTGCCTTGGTGAGAATGTCAGCTATTTGATGAGTAGTCGAAACATAAATCGGAAGAATGGTACCACGACTGATTTCATCCCGAATAAAGTGACAGTCAACCTCAATGTGCTTCGTGCGTTCATGAAAAACAGGATTCTGAGCAAGGTGTAGAGCAGACTGACTGTCACAAGAAATGCGCATAGGAGATGGTTGAACAATGCCGAATGTGGAGAGTAAACCCCGTAGCCACTTCAATTCGCAGGTTGTGGCAGCGATAGAGCGATATTCAGCCTCTGCGGATGAACGAGAGACGGTTGGTTGTTTCTTGGTCTTCCAGGAGATGGGAGAGTCCCCAAGAAACACAAAGTAGGCTGTCAAGGAGCGCCGTGTCAAAGGACAACTGGCCCAGTCAACATCACAGTAAGCGGAGAGACTTAAACTGGAAGTAGATGAAAGCAAGATGCCTTGACCGGGATTAGATTTGAGATAACGAACAACACGCAAAGCCGCGTCCCGGTGAGCAAGTTTCGGCTTCTGCATGAACTGTGCCAAGATATGTACACTATAAGACAATTCTGGGCGAGTAATGGTTAAGTAGATAAGTCGACCAACCAACCGCCGGTATCGTGCCGGATCAGCCATGTCAACACCATCCGCGAGAGCAAGATGATGATTTTGCTCAATCGGAGTGCCAGCCGGCTTTGCTCCCAATAAGCCAGCTTCAGAGATAATATCGAGGGCATACTTGCGCTGAGTGAGACAAATACCGGAAGGATTACGGGCGACCTCAATGCCGAGGAAAAATTTGAGGCGGCCAAGATCTTTCATGTGAAAACACTTGCTCAAGTAGTTTTTGAAAACCTGAATGGCAGTAGAATCATTTCCTCCAAGAACCAAATCATCAACATAAACCAAAACGGTCAAGTGCACAGACCCCTTGTGATAAGTAAAAAGAGAATAATCATACGGTGATTGAAGAAAACCATACTTGGTGAGGGCAGTGAGCAATTTCGCGAACCAACACCGTGGTGCCTGCCGGAGACCATATAACGATTTGCGCAACCGACATACTTGGTTTGGTCCTGACGCCTCAAAACCAGGAGGAAGGCGCATATAAACCTCCTCCGAAAGGTCACCGTGAAGAAAAGCATTGTGAACATCCATTTGATGAAGTTCCCAATGTTGAACGGCCGCAACAGCAAGAAAAGTACGCACGGTTACCATTTTAGGTGTGGGAGCAAAGGTTTCTGTGTAATCCAAACCTTCAACTTGATGATTGCCAAGAATAACCAATCTTGCTTTATGACGCTCGATGGAGCCATCCGCATTATGTTTGATGCGAAAAACCCATTTGCTGCCTAAAGCCTTCTTGCCAGGAGGTAAAGAGGTAAGAGTCCAAGTGCCATTAGCTGCTAAGGCATCAATCTCCTTACGCATTGCATCACGCCAACATGAGTGACGAAGAGCCTCTTTATAACTCGAAGGCTCTGTACTGGCCGTAATTGCTGCCAAGAACCGACGATGGGACAAGGAAAATTTTTCACAATTGACATAGTTAGAAATGGGATACCGCGTACCTAAGGAAACTGAGGATGAGTGAGCAGGCGCAAGAGAGGCGCGAGCTGTATGTGTAATATAGTCCTTAAGACGCATGGAGGAGAAACGCTGGCGATGGCCACGGCCTAATATTTCTGCACCATCAGCAGAGCTGCCGGATGCGGCAGGATCAGTCTCTACCGCAGTCTGTGGGTGCGAGACTGAGAGCTCTGGCTCGGTAGTAGCAGCAGGCTGGGGTGCAGTGGACGAGCTGCCGACAGTGGCATCTAAAACGGCATCAACCTGCTGCTGCTCATGCTCATGAGAAGATGCAGGTGCTGACGAATTGTCAACCCAATAACAATCTTCCTCATTGGTGACATTAGAGGACCGAGGAGCATCAAGAGAAGTAGGATCGTAGTGGTGCTCGGAAAAAGGAAACTGTGTCTCAAGGAAAACAACATCCCGTGATTCAAAGATATCTCCAGAGTCGAAGTCATAAAGAATCCAACCCTTTTTTCCATAGGGATATCCAATGAAGATGCATTTTCTACTACGACTTGCAAACTTATCTTTTGATCGATTAAGACAACGAGCATAACAAAGACAGCCAAACGCTCGTAAATGATCTAGAGATGGAGCTTTGCCAAACAATACCTCAAAAGGTGTCTTCCCATTTAAAAGGAGAGTAGGGGTGCGATTGATCAAATGTCCTGCTGTCAATATGCATTCGCCCCAAAACTTGACAGGCAAATTAGCTTGAAATCGCAGCGCTCGTCCTACATTCAGAATATGCCTGTGTTTGCGCTCAACGCGCCCATTTTGTTGAGGTGTATCCACCATAGATGTCTGGTGAATAATACCAAGCTGCTGGAAATAGCTAGATAGACAAGTGAATTCTCTACCATTGTCACTACGGACAATCTTGACTTGTGTATTAAATTGCCGTTCAACCATAGCCAGAAAATTTTTGAGAAGTTGAGGAACCTCATCCTTTTGTTTCAACAGAAAGACCCACACAGCACGAGAATGATCATCCACAATAGTTAAAAAATATTTGGAACCACAAATAGATGTCTCACGATAAGCACCCCAAAGGTCACAATGTATTAGATCAAAAATACTACTTGCTTTATTATTACTAGAAACAAATTGTTGTCTAGTTTGTTTAGCTCTGAAACAGACATCACAATGATGAAGATCTTTAAAATCAAATTGTGGACCACCAATCAAGTGAGAAAGTGATTCTAACACTTGCTTAGAAGGATGACCCATCCGTTGGTGCCATAACTCTGCGCTAACTTTTGCAACCACCTTGTGAGCACGTGCAGGCAAGTTCTCCTTCAACACATACAACCCGTCTCGCACTTCACCCACTCCAATCAGAGTCCTCGAAGTGCGGTGCTGTACAATGCACAAACAATCAATACATTTCAATATATATGTTTTATCTCGCGTCAATTGTGTCACTGAAATCAAATTACACTTCAAATTCGGCACATATAAGACATGCTTGAGCAACAAAGAACCCAATGACACCGTCCCTTCTCCTGTTGCCATCATCTCATCACCATTTGGCATCTTAACAGGACAAGGTGGAATATTTCGCAGAGAACTAAACACAGCAGCCACTCCTGTCATATGGTGAGAGGCTCCGGTATCAAAAAGCCAAGGAGAATTTGCCTTACCAGATAACCGGTTGCCAAGGGTAGATTTGTGTGTGTTTATAATGGATTTCAACATGCTCCAATTTCGGCACTTAGATTTTCTAATCCAGCATTATCAGCATCCCTGATAATTGGTGATGGTGATGGTGCATGAGACTCCGTAGTTTGAATGGCATTAGCTTTGGCCGATCCTCCACGACCTCTTCCTGACTGAACTAAATTTCTCCCTCGTCCACGGCCGGCTGAATAACCTTCGGGAAAGCCAATAATACGGTAACAGTTGTTGATGACATGTCCATGGCGTTTACAATTCTCACAATAAGGCCGCTCACTACGCTGTTCCCCCCCTGAATCTCGACTGCCAGAACTTGTTGCTCTAACAGCGAAACTCATTGGTGGATTTGGGTCTGGGGCAAGCGATTTAGTCATCGATTTTACCTGCTCTTGTTCAGTGATCTGTGAATAAACCCGATACATATTGGGAAGAGGATCAGATGCGATGATATTTGAACGTATTTGACTATAGGATGAATCGTCAAGTCCCATAAGAAATTGATGGACACGTTCTTCTTCGCTCCTCTTCTCCAATCGTGAGTTCAAATCACACTTGCAGCCGTGACAAACACACATGGGCATTTTATCATGATCAGCGAGATCATCCCAAATCTTCTTGATTCGACCATAATAACCCATAATAGTATCTCCGTTTTGTTTACAGTTGGAAACTTCCGTCTTCAATTGATGAACCTTCGCTCCATTGCGGACAGAAAATCGTTGTTGTATGTCATCCCACAACTCTTTCGCCGTTTCTCTGTAGGAGATCGTTGAGCGTAAGGTTGGCTCTATGGTATTGAAAATCCATGATATGATCATGGAGTTTACTGTCCACCAATCTTCGATATCAACTGAGTCGTCCGCTGGCTGCTCGAGAGTACCATCAATGAATCCCATTTTCTTCTTCGCTCGTAAAGAGATCCGAATGGCTTTAGCCCATTCTTCAAAATTAGGACCTTTCAATTGTGTATGCGTGATCAAATTACCAGGATTATCGTTTGACGTCAGGGCAAACGGCGAGATGGTTTTCTTTCCATCATCCCCGGAGCTGCTTGTTGAATTCTTCATTGAGGTCTAGGCGCCAAGAGCAAACCCTAGGAAAAGAGCAGCTCTGATACCATGTGAAACAGATAAAAGATGGAAGAAATTTTTCCTCTGATTGTCATTGATCAGACGTGCCAGACTTATACAAAAGATGGGCTTGAATTTAGCCAATGAAAAAGCCTACAAAATAGCTACTGAATGGCTATTACCTAGAATAAAGGAAACTAACCAAATATACAACGAATCAACAGCTGTACAAGATAATATATATGCTAACAATCACTGTTTCAACTTTAACATGATGCTGTACTATTGTAAAGAAATAGTAAGTCGAGAAGAGCCCATCAAAAAAGTTTTGACTCTTCTTTTTAGGTGCTTTTGGAAGTCACTTAAAGCTAGCGAGATCAATCATGGGGTGGCTTCTAACCTTTATTTCTCTTTGTTCGTCTTTCGAATTCCAAATTTCATCCACCACGAGGAAAACGATCAAATTTGAGTTGGCACTCACTCCGCTGGCCTTTCCCTTTCATGATTTTATCGTCTCCTACTTCATCTTTTTGCCTTCTCCTCCTTTTTGGGTCTTTTTGAATGGTCTCTCGTCTTGAAATGACCAGAGAGTGCCTCGTACATCCAACACCCTCAAGGTGAAGTGGGCATTCGCTTTTCTTTTAGCTTTTGAACCACTATCTAATGGGCATTCACATTTCAGCATAGCATTAATGTAACGAAAGGGAAATCGAAAAGTCGTTTGGATTCTAGTTTGGAATTTCTCACACATTGGATTGATGATTGTGGTATAAGATACCTTTTCTGGTCACTCCCATGCTCTTCTAGCTAGCTCACTTATATGGGGAAAAATGTGTAATTACTTCTTCTTCTTTTCTGGCAGCGGCCTTGCCATGCTTGATACGTCCTCGATCAGAGTTCGCCCATGGCGTCGTAGCCTCGGATTGAGGCTTTGGAGACCAGGTACGATCTCGTAGAGGTCCCTATTGGTTGCGGTGCACCAAACCTAGAAGGCTTTAATCCAAGGTCAAATTGTCCATTGCATAGTGGACAACAGTGCTTCCCCGTTCTGAGCAAACTTTTCGAAGGTCCATCAAAGGGGAAAATTACCAAAAAAATCATAGATATATTGCAATTGTATCAATTCAGTCATAAATCTTTTTTGTGTGTCAATTTAGTCTATTTGACTAGCTGATGCTGACGTGCCATTGCCGAAACTGACGTGAAATTTTAAATAATATTTAAATAATTTCGCAAATTTTTTAATATTTTTAATATTTTTTTTCTTCATTTTTTTTCCCCCAAAACACTAAGGGTGAGTGAAGGTCATTGTCCGACCCTCGTTGGCCACAGGTGAGGGCCAAGGACTCCCTTGCCCAAACCAGCGATGACTGCAACACCCTCACCTCGAGGCCCATGAGAGTCGCTAGTGACCCTCGCTGACTCTTAGGGTTTTTGGGAAAAAATAAAGAAAAAAAGGAAAAAAACCACAAAAGATTTGAATTGCACAAATGCAAAAGATTTAGGACTAAATTGGAATAATAATATGTCTGGGACTTTTTTTATAATAATTAGCTTAGTTTTGTCAAGCTTTAGATAGAGAGAGCCCACGCTTGAGTTTTGACACTTGATTCCTATTTAATTGATAGGATTCAAGTTTTACCACACAATCAGCTTTAGGGTTAATATTGCGGAAAAAAATAAATTAGGGTTTCTGTGATATTAGTTTGGGTGGTTTTTGTAGTAAAAAAAAAATAATTTTGGTAAATTTGTTACAGGTGTACCGATTTGAGATTTTTCGTGATATTAACTCTCAGCTTTATGGTATTCTGTTGTGAGGCACTGGCGTTTGTCGTTTCTATGATTTGTGATGCCCACATCTTGAATATCATAGGAATTAGAGTGTTTTAATAAATGAGAAGTTGCAGCATGAAAGTAATAATTAATGAAAAATGGAATGCCAATGTCTTTTTTTTTTGGTCGATTAAAAAATGGAATGGAAATGTTAAGAGCACATTTTTTGGGATAATTGTCCAAAAGTCGTAACAATTATACATTGACCAATTCAGTCCTAAACTTATTAATTTGATCAAATCAATCCTAAACGTTTTGACAATTAGTTAATGTAACACATTTACCAACAATTTGCATTCAGAAAGTAACTGCTAAAAGTATTCTTTAAAGCTCACAAATCATCTCGCCAGCATTTCAAAAAACTAATTGTAAATCATTTTGAAAGATGATTGAGTATATCATTTCGCATAACTAAGGGGGTAGTAGATAGCTCATCCAACTATTAAGTAAATATGGGAAAATTATCCAAAATATCATAAGCTTGTTATACAACGATAAGCTTAGTCGTAAACTTCTTCACTTCTAAACATGTTGACAATTAGCCAATCTAATCCTTGCAGCCATCTTACATGATACCCCATGTGGGCGAGGGTCGCTTAGGCCCTGACAACCCCTGCCGACCCTTCTAGAAAGTGAATAGTGAAATAAAAAGAAAAGAAGGGAAAAAGGAAAGAAAAAAAAGTAAAAAAAAAATTCGTGAAATATAGAAACAATTGCAAAATTTGTTTACATTAGTGCTTGCTGTACGTAGGATTGATAGTAACCACATCAGCGATTTCTAATAAATTTTTGGTCGAAAGGACTACATTAACTAATTGTCAAAACGTTTAGGATTAATTTGATCAAATTAATAAGTTTAGGACTGAATTGGTCAATGTATAATATGTTTACGACTTTTTGGACAATTATCCCAAAAAATGTGCTCTTAACATTTCCATTCCATTTTTTTTAATCGACCAAAAAAAAAGACATTGGCATTCCATTTTTCATTAATTATTACTTTCATGCTGCAACTTCTCATTTATTAAAACACTCTAATTCCTATGATATTCAAGATGTGGGCATCACAAATCATAGAAACGACAAACGCCAGTGCCTCACAACAGAATACCATAAAGCTGAGAGTTAATATCACGAAAAATCTCAAATCGGTACACCTGTAACAAATTTACCCAAAATTATTTTTTTTTTACTACAAAAAACCACCCAAACTAATATCACAGAAAACCCTAATTTATTTTTTTTCCGCAATATTAACCCTAAAGCTGATTTTGTGGTAAAACTTGAATCCTATCAATTAAATAGGAATCAAGTGTCAAAACTCAAGCGTGGGCTCTCTCTATCTAAAGCTTGACAAAACTAAGCTAATTATTATAAAAAAAGTCCCAGACATATTACAATTATTCCAATTTAGTCCTAAATCTTTTGCATTTGTGCCAATTCAATCTATTTTGTGGTTTTTTTCCTTTTTTTCTTTATTTTTTTCCCAAAAACCCTAAGAGTCAGCGAGGGTCACTAGCTGACTCTCATGGGCCTCGAGGTGAGGGTGTTGCAGTCATCGCTTGGTTTGGGCAAGGGAGTCCTTGGCCCTCACCTGTGGCCAACGAGGGTCGGACAATGACCTTCACTCACCCTTAGTGTTTTGGGGAAAAAAAATGAAGAAAAAAATATTAAAAATATTAAAAATTTGCGAAATTATTTAAATATTATTTAAAATTTCACGTCAGTTTCGGCAATGGCACGTCAGCATCAGCTAGTCAAATAGACTAAATTGACACACAAAAAAGATTTATGACTGAATTGATACAATTGCAATATATCTATGATTTTTTTGGTAATTTTCCCCTTTGATGGACCTTCGAAAAGTTTGCTCAGAACGGGGAAGCACTTGTTGTCCACTATGCAATGGACAATTTGACCTTGGATTAAAGCCTTCTAGGTTTGGTGCACCGCAACCAATAGGGACCTCTACGAGATCGTACCTGGTCTCCAAAGCCTCAATCCGAGGCTACGACGCCATGGGCGAACTCTGATCGAGGACGTATCAAGCATGGCAAGGCCGCTGCCAGAAAAGAAGAAGAAGTAATTACACATTTTTCCCCATATAAGTGAGCTAGCTAGAAGAGCATGGGAGTGACCAGAAAAGGTATCTTATACCACAATCATCAATCCAATGTGTGAGAAATTCCAAACTAGAATCCAAACGACTTTTCGATTTCCCTTTCGTTACATTAATGCTATGCTGAAATGTGAATGCCCATTAGATAGTGGTTCAAAAGCTAAAAGAAAAGCGAATGCCCACTTCACCTTGAGGGTGTTGGATGTACGAGGCACTCTCTGGTCATTTCAAGACGAGAGACCATTCAAAAAGACCCAAAAAGGAGGAGAAGGCAAAAAGATGAAGTAGGAGACGATAAAATCATGAAAGGGAAAGGCCAGCGGAGTGAGTGCCAACTCAAATTTGATCGTTTTCCTCGTGGTGGATGAAATTTGGAATTCGAAAGACGAACAAAGAGAAATAAAGTTTAGAAGCCACCCCATGATTGATCTCGCTAGCTTTAAGTGACTTCCAAAAGCACCTAAAAAGAAGAGTCAAAACTTTTTTGATGGGCTCTTCTCGACTTACTATTTCTTTACAATAGTACAGCATCATGTTAAAGTTGAAACAGTGATTGTTAGCATATATATTATCTTGTACAGCTGTTGATTCGTTGTATATTTGGTTAGTTTCCTTTATTCTAGGTAATAGCCATTCAGTAGCTATTTTGTAGGCTTTTTCATTGGCTAAATTCAAGCCCATCTTTTGTATAAGTCTGGCACGTCTGATCAATGACAATCAGAGGAAAAATTTCTTCCATCTTTTATCTGTTTCACATGGTATCAGAGCTGCTCTTTTCCTAGGGTTTGCTCTTGGCGCCTAGACCTCAATGAAGAATTCAACAAGCAGCTCCGGGGATGATGGAAAGAAAACCATCTCGCCGTTTGCCCTGACGTCAAACGATAATCCTGGTAATTTGATCACGCATACACAATTGAAAGGTCCTAATTTTGAAGAATGGGCTAAAGCCATTCGGATCTCTTTACGAGCGAAGAAGAAAATGGGATTCATTGATGGTACTCTCGAGCAGCCAGCGGACGACTCAGTTGATATCGAAGATTGGTGGACAGTAAACTCCATGATCATATCATGGATTTTCAATACCATAGAGCCAACCTTACGCTCAACGATCTCCTACAGAGAAACGGCGAAAGAGTTGTGGGATGACATACAACAACGATTTTCTGTCCGCAATGGAGCGAAGGTTCATCAATTGAAGACGGAAGTTTCCAACTGTAAACAAAACGGAGATACTATTATGGGTTATTATGGTCGAATCAAGAAGATTTGGGATGATCTCGCTGATCATGATAAAATGCCCATGTGTGTTTGTCACGGCTGCAAGTGTGATTTGAACTCACGATTGGAGAAGAGGAGCGAAGAAGAACGTGTCCATCAATTTCTTATGGGACTTGACGATTCATCCTATAGTCAAATACGTTCAAATATCATCGCATCTGATCCTCTTCCCAATATGTATCAGGTTTATTCACAGATCACTGAACAAGAGCAGGTAAAATCGATGACTAAATCGCTTGCCCCAGACCCAAATCCACCAATGAGTTTCGCTGTTAGAGCAACAAGTTCTGGCAGTCGAGATTCAGGGGGGAACAGCGTAGTGAGCGGCCTTATTGTGAGAATTGTAAACGCCATGGACATGTCATCAACAACTGTTACCGTATTATTGGCTTTCCCGAAGGTTATTCAGCCGGCCGTGGACGAGGGAGAAATTTAGTTCAGTCAGGAAGAGGTCGTGGAGGATCGGCCAAAGCTAATGCCATTCAAACTACGGAGTCTCATGCACCATCACCATCACCAATTATCAGGGATGCTGATAATGCTGGATTAGAAAATCTAAGTGCCGAAAATTGGAGCATGTTGAAATCCATTATAAACACACACAAATCTACCCTTGGCAACCGGTTATCTGGTAAGGCAAATTCTCCTTGGCTTTTTGATACCGGAGCCTCTCACCATATGACAGGAGTGGCTGCTGTGTTTAGTTCTCTGCGAAATATTCCACCTTGTCCTGTTAAGATGCCAAATGGTGATGAGATGATGGCAACAGGAGAAGGGACGGTGTCATTGGGTTCTTTGTTGCTCAAGCATGTCTTATATGTGCCGAATTTGAAGTGTAATTTGATTTCAGTGACACAATTGACGCGAGATAAAACATATATATTGAAATGTATTGATTGTTTGTGCATTGTACAGCACCGCACTTCGAGGACTCTGATTGGAGTGGGTGAAGTGCGAGACGGGTTGTATGTGTTGAAGGAGAACTTGCCTGCACGTGCTCACAAGGTGGTTGCAAAAGTTAGCGCAGAGTTATGGCACCAACGGATGGGTCATCCTTCTAAGCAAGTGTTAGAATCACTTTCTCACTTGATTGGTGGTCCACAATTTGATTTTAAAGATCTTCATCATTGTGATGTCTGTTTCAGAGCTAAACAAACTAGACAACAATTTGTTTCTAGTAATAATAAAGCAAGTAGTATTTTTGATCTAATACATTGTGACCTTTGGGGTGCTTATCGTGAGACATCTATTTGTGGTTCCAAATATTTTTTAACTATTGTGGATGATCATTCTCGTGCTGTGTGGGTCTTTCTGTTGAAACAAAAGGATGAGGTTCCTCAACTTCTCAAAAATTTTCTGGCTATGGTTGAACGGCAATTTAATACACAAGTCAAGATTGTCCGTAGTGACAATGGTAGAGAATTCACTTGTCTATCTAGCTATTTCCAGCAGCTTGGTATTATTCACCAGACATCTATGGTGGATACACCTCAACAAAATGGGCGCGTTGAGCGCAAACACAGGCATATTCTGAATGTAGGACGAGCGCTGCGATTTCAAGCTAATTTGCCTGTCAAGTTTTGGGGCGAATGCATATTGACAGCAGGACATTTGATCAATCGCACCCCTACTCTCCTTTTAAATGGGAAGACACCTTTTGAGGTATTGTTTGGCAAAGCTCCATCTCTAGATCATTTACGAGCGTTTGGCTGTCTTTGTTATGCTCGTTGTCTTAATCGATCAAAAGATAAGTTTGCAAGTCGTAGTAGAAAATGCATCTTCATTGGATATCCCTATGGAAAAAAGGGTTGGATTCTTTATGACTTCGACTCTGGAGATATCTTTGAATCACGGGATGTTGTTTTCCTTGAGACACAGTTTCCTTTTTCCGAGCACCACTACGATCCTACTTCTCTTGATGCTCCTCGGTCCTCTAATGTCACCAATGAGGAAGATTGTTATTGGGTTGACAATTCGTCAGCACCTGCATCTTCTCATGAGCATGAGCAGCAGCAGGTTGATGCCGTTTTAGATGCCACTGTCGGCAGCTCGTCCACTGCACCCCAGCCTGCTGCTACTACCGAGCCAGAGCTCTCAGTCTCGCACCCACAGACTGCGGTAGAGACTGATCCTGCCGCATCCGGCAGCTCTGCTGATGGTGCAGAAATATTAGGCCGTGGCCATCGCCAGCGTTTCTCCTCCATGCGTCTTAAGGACTATATTACACATACAGCTCGCGCCTCTCTTGCGCCTGCTCACTCATCCTCAGTTTCCTTAGGTACGCGGTATCCCATTTCTAACTATGTCAATTGTGAAAAATTTTCCTTGTCCCATCGTCGGTTCTTGGCAGCAATTACGGCCAGTACAGAGCCTTCGAGTTATAAAGAGGCTCTTCGTCACTCATGTTGGCGTGATGCAATGCGTAAGGAGATTGATGCCTTAGCAGCTAATGGCACTTGGACTCTTACCTCTTTACCTCCTGGCAAGAAGGCTTTAGGCAGCAAATGGGTTTTTCGCATCAAACATAATGCGGATGGCTCCATCGAGCGTCATAAAGCAAGATTGGTTATTCTTGGCAATCATCAAGTTGAAGGTTTGGATTACACAGAAACCTTTGCTCCCACACCTAAAATGGTAACCGTGCGTACTTTTCTTGCTGTTGCGGCCGTTCAACATTGGGAACTTCATCAAATGGATGTTCACAATGCTTTTCTTCACGGTGACCTTTCGGAGGAGGTTTATATGCGCCTTCCTCCTGGTTTTGAGGCGTCAGGACCAAACCAAGTATGTCGGTGCGCAAATCGTTATATGGTCTCCGGCAGGCACCACGGTGTTGGTTCGCGAAATTGCTCACTGCCCTCACCAAGTATGGTTTTCTTCAATCACCGTATGATTATTCTCTTTTTACTTATCACAAGGGGTCTGTGCACTTGACCGTTTTGGTTTATGTTGATGATTTGGTTCTTGGAGGAAATGATTCTACTGCCATTCAGGTTTTCAAAAACTACTTGAGCAAGTGTTTTCACATGAAAGATCTTGGCCGCCTCAAATTTTTCCTCGGCATTGAGGTCGCCCGTAATCCTTCCGGTATTTGTCTCACTCAGCGCAAGTATGCCCTCGATATTATCTCTGAAGCTGGCTTATTGGGAGCAAAGCCGGCTGGCACTCCGATTGAGCAAAATCATCATCTTGCTCTCGCGGATGGTGTTGACATGGCTGATCCGGCACGATACCGGCGGTTGGTTGGTCGACTTATCTACTTAACCATTACTCGCCCAGAATTGTCTTATAGTGTACATATCTTGGCACAGTTCATGCAGAAGCCGAAACTTGCTCACCGGGACGCGGCTTTGCGTGTTGTTCGTTATCTCAAATCTAATCCCGGTCAAGGCATCTTGCTTTCATCTACTTCCAGTTTAAGTCTCTCCGCTTACTGTGATGTTGACTGGGCCAGTTGTCCTTTGACACGGCGCTCCTTGACAGCCTACTTTGTGTTTCTTGGGGACTCTCCCATCTCCTGGAAGACCAAGAAACAACCAACCGTCTCTCGTTCATCCGCAGAGGCTGAATATCGCTCTATCGCTGCCACAACCTGCGAATTGAAGTGGCTACGGGTTTACTCTCCACATTCGGCATTGTTCAACCATCTCCTATGCGCATTTCTTGTGACAGTCAGTCTGCTCTACACCTTGCTCAGAATCCTGTTTTTCATGAACGCACGAAGCACATTGAGGTTGACTGTCACTTTATTCGGGATGAAATCAGTCGTGGTACCATTCTTCCGATTTATGTTTCGACTACTCATCAAATAGCTGACATTCTCACCAAGGCACTTTCCAAGCGCTCATTTGACACATTACTTGGCAAGTTGGGCATTTCAAATCTTCATGCTCCAACTTGAGGGGGGGTGTTAGCATATATATTATCTTGTACAACTGTTGATCCGTTGTATATTTGGTTAGTTTCCTTTATTCTAGGTAATAGCCATTCAGTAGCTATTTTGTAGGCTTTTTCATTGGCTAAATTCAAGCCCATCTTTTGTATAAGTCTGGCACGTCTGATCAATGACAATCAGAGGAAAAATTTCTTCCATCTTTTATCTGTTTCACAGTGATTGCTTTTTAGTCGGCGGGTGTGGAGAATAAGCCAGCAATCCACATGAAACTTGGGTCATCATGCAAATTAGTGCAAAAGGAGGTTTTCTTTTGGTAGTTTATTATGGAAAGGGTAGTCTATTTCGTTCAAAGCCATATAGTAGGAAGTTAACCTGAATAGTATATTTGAACTTTACTCCCATAGTTGTTTTCTTAAGATGGGAGGACATGAAGTAGAGATATATAGAATGATTAATGATATAAAATCAAAATAAGATATTATGATGCTTCCATGGTGGTGTTTCGGAGACTAGAATGACAAAGTGATACTTGGAGAGGTAGATCTTCAAGTTAGCATGGAATGGTATGTCTGTTCAAGTGTGAGGCTAGATTGGGACTAAGAAATCTGGTTAATTGGAATTGTGCTTGTAATCTTTATGTAGTGGCTGAGAATATGGTTTAGAGCGGGTGAATAAGTGATTTTAATAAAACTTAACTAACTTATGCGGAATTATAAATGTTAAGTTAAACACAAGCGGAATCACATAAACGAGTTAATATAAGTGGGAACACGTGATAATATCAAGTGCAGTGCGCTCCTATTAGATAGTAAAAGATGTGAGCAAAGAGATAGAAAACGTTGCATGCAGAGCTTCATAGCGGTTCGCTTGGTGTAAGTCTATGTTCACTCTCTCAAACTAACAACCTACTTGTTGAATTTCATTAGTAATCTTTTGAGTAGTTACGGTAACAAGTGCTGCTTATACTCATGCACTCTTCCCAGAACTGGCAGTGCTTATACCCTATCTCACACCTAAGCACAGCTATAGAATTGATACACTTCTCAAGCGATTTCACTTTTCAGTACCCTCAGAAAATAGTAAATATGTAAAGCTTTCTCTATTGATTGGAATTCTTGTCAGTCTTGATGCCTCTTAATTTCTTCGGCGTTTGTTGATCTCCTTTTATGCTCCTTGATTCCAATCTGCTCGTTGGATAATCTTCGTGAGGATCAATATTCGTTGAACAATTGTTGAGAAGATCAATTTAGCCGTTGAAATCATTCAGTTTGAGTTCTTGGAGATTTGGTCACCCATACAATAAAATCTTCTACTTTCCAATAAATAGAGTAGCTCGATCTATAGAAAGACATGTATTCTGGATGATGTTAATCAATCAAGATGCCACGCTTAATTAGAATCTTCGCTGTAGATATCTCTCAAGATTGATAATCAAGCATTTCTTTGTATAGGAATCCAAGCCAGATCACTAGCTCCATAGATGTCAAGAGAAAAATCGCCATGGGATATCTTCATCCAAATTTCCATAGCACATGATAAACAATTGTATAGGGAATATAGGGGGGGAAAGTGTTAGGAAAGTCCTAAACCATTACATGGTGTTTATTTAATCCTAAATCTTTTGTATTTATACCAATTAAGTTCTTCCAGGCTAATTTTGGTTGAACGTTGCTAACGTGAACACCGTCACAACCGGCTGCTGATGTGAACATTTTTTAATAATATTGTAATAAATTTTTATTTTAAAACAATAGTATGTTGTGAGTCACAAATTCTTAAAAGAGTAGATTCCAAAATAATTTTAAATAAATTTTATTTTTATTTTGCAAAATATGCCATTAATTTTACAGTCACCCAAAGACTGTACATAATAAACTCTCCCAAACTTATATTTGGTTACTCAGTCCATCCCAAAACGTCCACAGCTCTGTAATAACAGCGGTGGAATGGCCAACTGTTCTGTAGAAAACAGCAGCTTGCTTTCGATTGCTGGTCACGATTAAGTCCCCCAGCTCCAGCCGTATCGGATTTCCCAAAGGCCTACCTATCGGTATTCAGTTTATTTTATCGGTACAGTCATCGGGTTTGTAAGAAATGAAGGAAAATGGATATAAAGAAAGCTTTTTTTTATACCCATTTCTTTTACCCTTCTTTTTTTTTTTTGGAATTTTTGCAGCAATAGCAATCTTACTGTTATATAAAGGAGGGTTTTCAAAACATGGTAAGTTGACACTTGTCAATTCTATGAGGCGGTTAGGTGAAATCATGTTCCTTTATTTTCTTTCATTTTCTATGTTTTCTAAAATAGAAGTCATGCATTTCAAGTGATTCGTGAATTACTCAACAATGTTTCGTATTAGGATTCGGCATATAACACAAACGAAGTAAAGTGTAAAGGCGAGAAAAGGAAATCAAGATGCAAGATTTATCCTGATTCATCCTTGATCTAACGTTACATTCAATAGATGAATCTATTATAATTAGTATCTCGCACCTCTCTATTATATCCCTCAAATACAAAAGAAGAGACAATATATAACAGTAACTATTCACGGGCCAAATCCCAACTACCAATAAAAAAGTATGGGTTCAAAACTATAAAAAACCCTCAAGCGACTCAAGGTGCTACCCTCGCAATCTCTGCTAGAGCACTCTCCCAAGACTCCCATGCATTCCTGTCGATAGAGAGTATGAATAGCTATCGCGACCCAAAATTTTTTGAATTCAAACTAATTGATCACAAAGTTTTTAAACCTAGCTTGGACTCTCTCAAGTCCATACCAATTCACAACTTAGAGTTCAAGTTATTTAGCACGGAAATAATTTTCAATTCGAAGTCATCACTGATCAGTCTCTTGATAGGTAGATTAGATATTTAAATAAAATAATGGGAGGATCTTGCAAATCAAAGCTTAATGAGGTTGGGAACTTGGTTACATTAGATTACTCTAACGTTCCTTTAGTACCATTTCTCTTAATTAGTCAAAACATTTTTTTGCAAGCAGCTTGGATTGATTTTAACCTAAAATGTGAGGTGATCATGCGAGTGCGCAAACATTAATGAACACTCAGTAATGAAAGCATCAAAAAAATTGCGAAGGAGTAGGGAGGATACTTACCTCAAAATAATGTAAACATTTGCAACAATGTTAATTACAACAATGTTAATTAGAAGCGCATATTCAAATTAAATACAATTTCTAATTATCACGAGATTTCAATATACTCTTTTTGGGTTATTTTTTTATTTTTATCAATTCTTGGAAAAAAAATTAACTTCAACCTAGAAAATCGAACTATGTATGATTGACAAGATATGGAACAATAAGGGCATAAATATCACAGAACCAAACTTGAATTACCCTTTTAAAGACGTCGAGTCATTGATATTTTTCCATTCTATCCAATTTCCTTTCCTCATTGATAAAAAGCTTAGTCCATA